>JAVHYY010000403.1:0-51030 GCA_035221665.1 Okamejei kenojei | reverse complement strand
CCCTACCCTCGTGCGTGCACCCACTCCACCTCTACCACTCCACCCCCATATAGCACGCACCTCACCACCGTTCCACACCCCTATTCACCTATTCTCGAACATCAGCACCATCACAAGGAGCTACTACCTGTTAATGGTACTGTGAGGATGTCATGTCTCTACCTCTCACAACTATCTCTAGCCGCAACCCCTGCTACTCGTAATCATACCTTTAATTACGCGATCCTCATCCACATATTGTGGCTGGATCTCACCTGGTAGCTACTTTCTCCTCTGATCTCCCATATCTACACGACTCTCTTCTCATAATCTCTGCTCACGCTATCGCACGCGCTAGTCGCTCTATAGCAAAGGACGCTATCTTCCTTATATTTCACATTGGGTTTGGAACCGGGATTTAATATTTCAGATAAGCAATTAGATCAGCGGACGGTGGATAGAGAGCTAGTTAATCTCTCCCCAATCACAGCTGTGGTGGTGCGGGTGGTTAGTAGTGCCCCCAACACTCAACCTCACACTCACTCTCACTCACCCACAACCCTGCCCTCACTCCACTCACACCTCTCCACTCACCCACACTCTCTACATCTCTCGCAACCAACACACTCCCCCCACTCACTCTTCTTCACTGATTCCTTCACTGACTCACCCACTCACACTAACTCTCTCACTCGCTCTCACTAACATGGTCAATCTTCACTCACCCACTCACTCCTCACTCACCCACACTGTCACTCACGCACACTGTCACTCACCCACACTGTCACTCACTGTCACTCTCACCCATTCACACTCTCACTCGCTCTCATTCACCCCCTCACTCAGTCTCACACTCTTCACTCACTCTCACTCACTCCCACACACTCTGTCACTCACTCTCACTCGCCCACTCACTCTCACACTCATCCACACACTCACTCTCACACTCACCCACTCTTCATTCTCCCATGCACACACTCTCTCTCACTAACTCACACACACTCATTCACTCTCACTTACACTCACCCACTCACACTCTTCACTCGCCCTCTGACAGTTTCAGTCACTCACACACTTTCACCTACTCATGCTTCACTCAATCACTCACAATCACTCTTCTCTCACTAATGGTCACTCTAACCCACTCACACTCACATTCACTCACCCACTCTCATTCACCTACTCACTCTCACACCCTCTCTCACTCACCCTCACTCTCCCACTCAACCACTATTCACTTACTCAAACTCCCTCACCCACTCGCTCGCTCTCACTCACCCACAATCACTCACTCTCACCCACGATCACTCATTCTCACTCATTCTTCACTCACTCTCTCACCCACTCGCTCGCTCTCACTCACCCACAATCACTCACTCTCACCCACGATCGCTCATTCTCACTCACTCTTCACTCACTCTCTCATCCACTCACTCACCTACACTCTCACACTCACTCTTCACTCACCCACACTTACTCTACACTCACTTAGTCTTACTCACTCATGCACACTCACTCGCACTCATCAACTCACTCACAATCCCAGTCACTCCCACTCACTCACTGTCTATCACTCTCACGGCACTCACTCGCTTTCACACTCTCACTCACCCACTCAGTCATTCTCACTCACTCAATCTTCACCCACTCACTCTTCACTCATCATTCTCTCCCTCTTCACTCACCCACTCACTCTCACTCACCCACACTGTCACTCACACCCACTCACACTCATTGTCTCACTCTCATGCACACTCACTCTCACACTCTCATTTACTCACTCGCATTCTTCACTCATTCACACTCTCTCACTACTACTCACCCGCTCTTCACTCACGCATTCTTACTCACTCTCACTCACCCACTCACACTCACTCACCCTCACTCTCACTCACTCCCACAATCTTATTCACTCCCTATCTCATTCACTCTCAATCTCACCCATTCACTGACTCTCACTCTCTCACTCTCCCACTCACTCACTCTCTCTCACTCATTCACTCACTCACCCACACTCTCACTCACTCTCACCCACTCACTCATTATCTCGCTCACCCACTCTCACTCACTGTCTCACTATCATTCACTCACTCTGTCACTCACCCACACTCACCTACACACTAACCCACTCGCTCACACTCACTCACTATCATGCACACTCACTCACACTGGCATTTACCAACTCACTCCCACTCCTCTCACTACTCTTACTCGCATTCTTCTTTCACACTCACTCACTCACACTCTCTCACTACCACTTGCTCTTCATTCACTCTCACTCGCTCACACATTCACTCATAATTTACTCGCTGTCACACTCACCCACTCACACTCACACTCACTCACCCTCTCACTCTTACTCACCCACTAACTCTCACTCACCCATTTACAGTCACTCACTCATACCCACTCTCATTCACCCACTCACTCTCACTCACCCATTCACTCACTCTCACTTACTCACACTCTCACTCTCACTCACACACTGTTCACTTATTCAGTCCCACACATTCAACCACGATCACTCTCACTCACTCTCTCATTTACTCTCACTATAATTCACTCCGTCTCACTCACCCACTCTCACTCCTCACTAACCCACTCTCACTTCACTCACCAACACACTAACCCACTCACACACACTCACCCTCACTCACTCTTTACATGCCCTCACTCTCAGTCACTCACACTCACTCACTCACTCTTTACTCACTAGCACCCACTCACACTCGCTCTTCAATCACTCACTCTCACTCACTCACACGCTCACTCTTAATTTACTCTCTGTCATACTCACCCACTCACACTCACTCACCCTCTCACTCTTACTCACCACTAACTCTCACTCACCCACTTACTGTCACTCAGTCACACACCGACTCTCATTCACCCACTCACTCTCACTCACTCACACTTACTCACGCTCACTCACTTGCTCTTCACTCACTCAGTCTCACACATTCAACCACACTCACTCACACAGTCTCACACATTCAACCACACTCACTCACACTCACTCTCTCATTCACTCTTACTCACTCCCACACACGCATTCCCACACTCACTCACTCTCACTCACCCACACTCTCTCACTCTTCACTCGCCCACACACCCCCCCACTCACTCTCTCACTCATTCTTCACTGACTCACTCACTCACACTAACTCTCTCACTCGCTCTCACTAACATGCTCACTCTTCACTCACCCCACTGTCACTCACGCACACTGTCACTCACCCACACTGTCACTCACTGTCACTCTCACCCATTCACACTCTCACTCGCTCTCATTCACCCCTCACTCAGTCTCACTCACTCTTCACTCACTCTCACTCACCCACACTGTCACTCACTCTCACTCGCCCACTCACTCTCACACTCATCCACACACTCACTCTCTCACTCACACTCTCTCCCTCACTCTCACTCACCCACTCTTCATTCTCCCATGCACACACTTTCTCTCACTAACTCACACACACTCATTCACTCTCACTTACACTCACCCACTCAGACTCTTTACTCACCCTCTGACTCAGTTTCAGTCACTCACACACTTTCACCCACACGCTTCACTCAATCACTCACAATCACTCTTCTCTCACTAATGGTCACACTAACCCACTCACACTCACATTCACTCACCCACTCTCATTCACCTACTCACTCTCACACCCACTCTCACTCACCCTCACTCTCCCACTCAACCACTATCCCTTACTCAAACTCCCTCACCCACTCGCTCGCTCTCACTCACCCACAATCACCCACGATCGCTCATTCTCTTCACTCACTCTCTCATCCATTCACTCACCTACACTCTCACACTCACTCTTCACTCACCCACACTTACTCTACACCCACTTAGTCTTACTCACTCATGCACACTCACTCGCACTCATCAACTCACTCACAATTCAGTCACTCTCACTCACTGTCTATCACTCTCACGGCACTCACTCGCTTTCACACTCTCACTCACCCACTCAGTCATTCTCACTCACTCAATCTTCACCCACTCACTCTTCACTCATCATTCTCTCCCTCTTCACTCACCCACTCACTCTCACTCACCCACACTGTCACTCACACCCACTCACACTCATTGTCTCACTCTCATGCACACTCACTCTCACACTCTCATTTACTCACTCGCATTCTTCACTCATTCACACTCTCTCACTACTACTCACCCGCTCTTCACTCACGCATTCTTACTCACTCTCACTCACCCACTCACACTCACTCACCCTCACTCTCACTCACTCCCACAATCTTATTCACTCCCTATCTCATTCACTCTCAATCTCACCCATTCACTGACTCTCACTCTCCCACTCACTCACTCTCTCTCACTCATTCACTCACTCACCCACACTCTCACTCACTCACTCATTATCTCGCTCACCCACTCTCAATCACTGTCTCACTATCATTCACTCACTCTGTCACTCACCCACACACTAACCCACTCGCTCACACTCACTCACTATCATGCACACTCACTCACACTGGCATTTACCAACTCACTCCCACTCCTCTCACTACTCTTATTCACATTCTTCTTTCTCTCACTACCACTTGCTATTCACTCACTCTCACTCGCTCACACATTCACTCATAATTTACTCGCTGTCACACTCACCCACTCACACTCACACTCACTCACCCTCTCACTCTTACTCACCAACTAACTCTCACTCACCTATTTACAGTCACTCAGTCTCACACCCACTCTCATTCACCCACTCACTCTCACTCACCCATTCACTCACTCTCACTTACTCACACTCTCTCACTCTCACTCACACTCACTCACTGTTCACTCACTCAGTCCCACACATTCAACCACGATCACTCTCACTCACTCTCTCATTTCACTCACTCTCACTATAATTCACTCAGTCTCACTCACCCACTCTCACTCCTCACTAATCCACTCTCACTTCACTCACCCACACACTAACCCACTCACTCACACTCACCCTCACCCTCACTCACTCACCCACACACTAACTCACTCTTTACATGCCCACTCACTCTCAGTCACTCACACTCACTCTAATTAATTCACTCACTCTTTACTCACTAGCACCCACTCACACTCGCTCTTCAATCACTCACTCTCACTCACTCACACGTTCATTCTTAATTTACTCTCTGTCATACTCACCCACTCACACTCACTCACCCTCTCACTCTTACTCACCACTAACTCTCACTCACCCACTCACTGTCACTCAGTCTCACACCGACTCTCATTCACCCACTCACTCTCACTCACTCACACTTACTCACGCTCACTCACTCGCTCTTCACTCACTCAGTCTCACACATTCAACCACACTCACTCACACAGTCTCACACATTCAACCACACTCACTCACACTCACTCTCTCATTCACTCTTACTCACTCCCACACACGCATTCCCACACTCACTCACTCTCACTCACCCACACTCTCTCACTCTTCACTCGCCCACACACCCCCCCACTCACTCTCTCACTCATTCTTCACTGACTCACTCACTCACACTAACTCTCTCACTCGCTCTCACTAACATGCTCACTCTTCACTCACCCACTCACCCACACTGTCACTCACGCACACTGTCACTCACCCACACTGTCACTCACTGTCACTCTCACCCATTCACACTCTCACTCGCTCTCATTCACCCCTCACTCAGTCTCACTCACTCTTCACTCACTCTCACTCACCCACACTGTCACTCACTCTCACTCGCCTCACACACTCTCACACTCACCCACACTCACTCTCTCACACTCACTCTCTCCCTCACTCTCACTCACCCACTCTTCATTCTCCCATGCACACACTTTCTCTCACTAACTCACACACACTCATTCACTCTCACTTACACTCACCCACTCACACTCTTTACTCACCCTCTGACTCAGTTTCAGTCACTCACACACTTTCACCCACACGCTTCACTCAATCACTCACAATCACTCTTCTCTCACTAATGGTCACACTAACCCACTCACGCTCACATTCATTCACCCACTCTCATTCACCTACTCACTCTCACACCCTCTCTCACTCACCCTCACTCTCCCACTCAACCACTATTCACTTACTCAAACTCCCTCACCCACTCGCTCGCTCTCACTCACCCACAGTCACTCACTCTCACCCACGATCGCTCATTCTCTTCACTCACTCTCTCATCCATTCACTCACCTACACTCTCACACTCACTCTTCACTCACCCACACTTACTCTACACCCACTTAGTCTTACTCACTCATGCACACTCACTCGCACTCATCAACTCACTCACAATTCCAGTCACTCTCACTCACTGTCTATCACTCTCACGGCACTCACTCGCTTTCACACTCTCACTCACCCACTCAGTCATTCTCACTCACTCAATCTTCACCCACTCACTCTTCACTCATCATTCTCTCCCTCTTCACTCACCCACTCACTCTCACTCACCCACACTGTCACTCACACCCACTCACACTCATTGTCTCACTCTCATGCACACTCACTCTCACACTCTCATTTACTCACTCGCATTCTTCACTCATTCACACTCTCTCACTACTACTCACCCGCTCTTCACTCACGCATTCTTACTCACTCTCACTCACCCACTCACACTCACTCACCCTCACTCTCACTCACTCCCACAATCTTATTCACTCCCTATCTCATTCACTCTCAATCTCACCCATTCACTGACTCTCACTCTCTCACTCTCTCTCACTCATTCACTCACTCACCCACACTCTCACTCACTCACTCACTCATTATCTCGCTCACCCACTCTCACTCACTGTCTCACTATCATTAACTCACTCTGTCACTCACCCACACACTAACCCACTCGCTCACACTCACTCACACTGGCATTTACCAACTCACTCCCACTCCTCTCACTACTCTTATTCACATTCTTCTTTCTCTCACTACCACTTGCTATTCACTCACTCTCACATTCACTCATAATTTACTCGCTGTCACACTCACCCACTCACACTCACTCACCCTCTCACTCTTACTCACCCACTAACTCTCACTCACCTATTTACAGTCACTCAGTCTCACACCCACTCTCATTCACCCACTCACTCTCACTCACCCATTCACTCACTCTCACTCACACTCACTCACTGTTCACTCACTCAGTCCCACACATTCAACCACGATCACTCTCACTCACTCTCTCATTTCACTCACTCTCACTATAATTCACTCAGTCTCACTCACCCACTCTCACTCCTCACTAATCCACTCTCACTTCACTCACCCACACACTAACCCACTCACTCACACTCACCCTCACTCACTCACCCACACACTAACTCACTCTTTACATGCCCACTCACTCTCAGTCACTCACACTCACTCTAATTAATTCACTCACTATTTGCTCACTAGCACCCACTCACACTCGCTCTTCAATCACTCACTCTCACTCACTCACACGTTCATTCTTAATTTACTCTCTGTCATACTCACCCACTCACACTCACTCACCCTCTCACTCTTACTCACCACTAACTCTCACTCACCCACTCACTGTCACTCAGTCTCACACCGACTCTCATTCACCCACTCACTCTCACTCACTCACACTTACTCACGCTCACTCACTCGCTCTTCACTCACTCAGTCTCACACATTCAACCACACTCACTCACACTCACTCTCTCATTCACTCTTACTCACTCCCACGCACACGCATTCCCACACTCACTCACCCACACTCTCTCTCTTCACTCGCCCACACACCCCCCCACTCACTCTCTCACTCATTCTTCACTGACTCACTCACACTAACTCTCTCACTCGCTCTCACTAACATGCTCACTCTTCACTCACCCACTCACTCCTCACTCACCCACACTGTCACTCACGCACACTGTCACTCACCCACACTGTCACTCACTGTCACTCTCACCCATTCACACTCTCACTCGCTATCATTCACCTCTCACTCAGTCTCACTCACTCTTCACTCACTCTCACTCACCAACACTGTCACTCACTCTCACTCGCCCACTCACTCTCACACTCATCCACACACTCACTCTCACACTCACCCACACTCACTCTCTCACTCACACTCTCTCCCTCACTCTCACTCACCCACTCTTCATTCTCCCACGTACACACTCTCTCTCACTAACTCACACACTCATTCACTCTCACTTACACTCACCCATTCACACTCTTCACTCACCCCCTGACTCAGTTTCATTCACTCACACACTTTCACCCACACGCTTCACTCAATCACTCACAATCACTCTTCTCTCACTAATGGTCACACTAACCCACTCACACTCACATTCACTCACCCACTCTCATTCACCTACTCACTCTCACACCCTCTCTCACTCACCCTCACTCTCCCACTCAACCACTATTCACTTACTCAAACTCCCTCACCCACTCGCTCGCTCTCACTCACCCACAACCACTCTCACCCACGATCACTCATTCTCACTCACTCTTCACTCACTCTCTCACCCACTCGCTCGCTCTCACTCACCCACAATCACTCACTCTCACCCACGATCGCTCATTCTCACTCTTCACTCACTCTCTCATCCACTCACTCACCTACACTCTCACACTCACCCACACTTACTCTACACCAACTTAGTCTTACTCACTCATGCACACTCACTCGCACTCATCAACTCACTCACATTCCCAGTCACTCCCACTCACTCACTGTCTATCACTCTCACGGCACTCACTCGCTTTCACACTCTCACTCACCCACTCAGTCATTCTCACTCACTCAATCTTCACCCACTCACTCTTCACTCATCATTCTCTCCCTCTTCACTCACCCACTCACTCTCAGTCACCCACACTGTCACTCACACCCACTCACACATTGTCTCACTCTCATGCACACTTACTCTCACACTCTCATTTACTCACTCTCATTCTTCACTCATTCACAATCTCTCAATACTACTCACCCGCTCTTCACTCACGCATTCTTACTCACTCTCACTCACCCACTCACACTCACTCACCCACACTCTCACTCACTCCCACAATCTTATTCACTCCCTATCTCATTCACTCTCAATCTCACCCATTCAATGACTCTCACTCTCTCACTCTCCCACTCACTCACTCTCTCTCACTCTCATTCACTCACTCACCCACACTCTCACCCACTCACTCATTATCTCACTCACCCACTCTCACTCACTGTCTCACTATCATTCACTCACTCTGTCACTCACCCACACTCACCCACACACTAACCCACTCGCTCACACTCACTCACCCGCCCTCACTCTCAGTCACTCACCCACCCTCACTCTCAGTCACTCACCCACTCTCACTCACTCTCATTCATTCACTCACTCATTACTCACTAACACTCACTCACACTCACCCACTCACTAACACTCACTCTCACTCACTCACTCCCACTCACACCCATTCACTTACTCACTATCTCATTCACTCTCACTCACCCGCTCACTCACACACACTCTCTCACTACCACTCACTCGCACTTCAATCTCACTCTCACTCACATGCTCAATCTTAATTTACTTACCGTCACACTCACCCACTCACCATCTCACTCTTACTCACCCACTAATTCTCACTCACCCACTTACAGTCACTCACTCACACCCACTCTCATTCACCCACTCACTCTCACTCACCCATTCACTCACACTCACTCAATCACTCACGCTAACACACACTCACTCACTCTTCAGTCTCACACATTCAACCGCACTCACTCACTCTCACTCTCTCATTCACTCTTACTCACTCCCACACACACGCATTCCCACACTCACTCACTCTCACTCACCCACTCTCTCTCACTCTTCACTCGCACAAACTCGCCCTCTCACTCATTCTTCACTGACTCACTCACTCTCACTCACCCACTCTCTCACTCTTCACTCACCCACTCACTCCTCACTCACCCACAGTCACTCTCACACTCACCCACTCACACTCTCACTCACTGTCATTCACACCTCACTCACTCTCACTCACTCTTCACTCACTCTCATTCATCCACACTCACTCACCCATACAGTCACTCACTCTCACTCACCCACTCACTCTCACTCTCATCCACACACTCACTCTCACTCACCCACTCTTCATTCTCCCATGCATGCACTCTCACTCTTACTAACTCACACACACTCATTCACTCTCACTTACACTCACCCACTCACTCTCACTCACTCTTCACTCACCCTCTCACTCAGTTTCAGTCACTCACACACTTACTCTCAATCACTCACGCTTCACTCAATCACTCACAATCAATCTTCTCTCACTAATGCTTACACTAACCCACTCACATTCACTCACCCACTCTCATTCACCTACTCACTCTCACACCCACTCTCACTCACCCTCACTCTCCCACTCAACCACTATTCACTTACTCAAAGTCTCTCACCCACTCGCTCGCTCTCACACCCATAATCACTGACTCTCACCCATGATCACTCATTCTTCACTCACTCTCTCTCTCACTCACTCCCTCGCTCTTCACTCACCCACACGCATTCGCCCTCACTCACTCACTCTTCACTCACCCACACTCACTCTACACCCACTTAGTCTTACTCACTCATGCACACTCACTTGCACTCATCAACTCACTCACAATCCCATTCACTCGCACTCACTCACTCCCACTCACTCACTGTCTCTCACGCTTATGGCACTCACTTTCACACACTCACACCCACGCAGTCATTCTCACTCACTAACTCACTCTTCACTATCCAGGGCTACAGGTCTCTATCCAGGGCTACAGGTCCATATCCTGGGCTACTGGTCTATATACTGGGCTACTGGTCTATATCCAGGGCCACAGGTCTATATACTGGGCTACTGGTCTATATACTGGGCTACTGGTCTATATACTGGGCTACTGGTCTATATCCAGGGCCACAGGTCTATATACTGGGCTACTGGTCTATATACTGGGCTACTGGTCTATATCCAGGGCCACAGGTCTATATACTGGGCTACAGGGCTCCTGGCCTCAAGAGGCGCTGACATTTACATTACATTACATCTCCCGCTTCAACTTTATTTACATTACATGTTTTGCTCACTCTCATTCACCCACACTCAATCTCATTCACTTCACACTAACTCTCACTCTCTCACTCACTCTTCACTCGCTTACTCTCACTCATTCTCCTGCTCACCCACTCACACACTTCACTCGCACTCATTCTCACCCACACTCACACTCACTCTCACAATAACTCTCACTCACTCACTCACTCACCCACTCATTCACTCACTCTTCACTCACCCACTCACTTTTCACCCACTCACTCTCACTCTTCACTCACACCCATCCACTCACTGTCATTCATTCTCTCACCCCCACACCCACTAATTCTCACACTCACTCTTCATCCACTAACTCTTCATTCACTCACTCTCATTCTCACTCACACTCACTCTCTCACCCACACTCATTCTCACTCATGCACCAACTCACACTAACTCACTCACTCTCACCCATTCACACATTCTCACTCATCTTCACTCCCCCACCCACTCTCGCTCACCCTCATTCTCACTCACTCACTTTCACCCATGCACTCACTCTCACCCAGTCACTCTTCACCCAGTCACTCTTCACCCACTTATTCACACCCACTCTTCACCCACTCACAGTTCACCCAATTATTCACTCACCCACTCACTCTTCACCAACTTACTCACCTTCTCACTCACGCTCACTAACCCAATCACTCTCATTCACCCACTCACCTACTCTCACATTTACCCACTCATTTACTCTCTCACACTCTTCACTCACTCTCACTCACTCACCCTTCACGCACTCACTCTCTCAATCACGCTCACTCTCTCTTACTCTCACTCTCACCCTCTCACCACTCACTCTTACGCACCCACTCTCACTCACTCTCTCACTCACCCTCTCACTCTCACTCACACTTTCTCTCACTCACACTCACTTTCACCTGCTCACTCGCTCACACTCACTCATTCACACTAACTCACTCACACTCACTCTCAATGACACACTCTTCACTCACTCTTGCTCAATCCCACTTGCTCTCTCTCACTCAATCTTCACACTCACTCTCACTCACCCACTCACTCTCTCACACTCTCTCACTCACTCAATCACTCTCTCACCCATTCACTCTCACTAACTCCTCTCTCTCTCACTCACTCTTCACGCACACGCTCTTCACTAATTCTTCACTCTCACTCCCTCTCTCTTTTGTCACTCACTCACTGTCACACTCTCACACACTCTAGCTCTCAGTAACTATGTGCCTATGATCTCCAGTGAGCAAGTGTTGGAAGGAGCTCACAAAACAAAGATCTGGAGTTCTTCTCTTTGTTTCCTCTCTTCCTTTATCCGGTCCACCTTAGCTGAAACACCAGGAGCTAATATGTTCATCAGACACGGACTGCCCCAAACCACCACCTACATGAAAGTTTCAAAATCTTGGCCCTTCTCTCAGCATTGGGTGCACTAGTGTAAAAAGAAAATGTATCTACGGTATTGGACACAGATGTTAAACACAATCAGTGAAACTTTCTGTATGCATTACTTTGTAAATAGTTTTCAATATTCCTTGTTTTTAATTTGTTTTTTAAGAAAATAGCTACTAAAGATAAATTTCAATATATCAATTTGTTTTTTGAAATAAAGTTTTGAGAAATTTAATGCACTAGGGATTAGCGGCTGTTATTTTTCTGCTCTGACCATAACCATTGCTCTCTGCATGTTGTTTATTTGTTGTTCTGAGTTTAGTTCCATGGTATGGATTAGATATTGGCAGTACTGCCATCTCTTACACATCACAGATCCAAGCACAAGCCTGTTTTCCCAACAAGCTGTTCACGCACTATTTATGGTAACTCCCTTCAATAACATTATCGAGATGGACACAAAGTGCTGGAGTAATTCAGTGGGCCAGGCAGCATATCTGGGGAAAAACGATGGGTAATTGTTTTTAGTTTAGCACGGATACAGCACGGAAACCGTCCCCTTCAGCCCACCGAGTCCACGCCGACCAGCGATCCCCACACACTAACACCATCCTGCACACAATTACTTTACGTAAACGTAGTTCCTCCCACACACTACGTCTTTGGACAGTGGGAGGAAACCAGAGCCCCAGTTCCCCTCTTCGATTATAGATGCAGTTCTCAGCTGGGACTCTTCTATATCCTGCAGCTCTGCTCTCCCTCTGCACCCCCTATTCATAACTAGGTCAGAATCCCCCATGTCCTCACCTTCCACCCTACCAGCTGTCACATCTGCACCCCCACCTCCTTTCCCCATTTTGTACCAACATTTGCTACAGTAACATTCCAAAAAATATAGGAAGGAACTACAGATGCTATTTTCCACTGAAGGTAGACACAAAAAACGGGTCAGACAACATTAATGAAGAAAAAGAATAGGTGACATTTTGGGTCCAGACCCTTCTTCAGATTCAAGTCTGTTGCCATCTGTAAAACATCTGTCATGTTTCAAAAGTAATCTTCCAAAAATATATTGGCCATTTGGGCACAATTCCACAAAGTTTAGTGTTGAGATACAGCGTAGAAGCAGGCCCTTCAGCCCACTGAGTCTGCGCCGACCAGCGATCACACTAATACTATCCCACACACTAGGGGCAATTTACCATCTTAGTGAAGCCAATGAAGCTACAAACTTGTACGTCTTTGGGCAGTGGGAGGAAACCAGAGGCCCCAGAGAAAACCCACTCGGTCACAGGCTGAATGTACAAACGCCATACCAACAGCACCTGTAGTCAGAATCGAACCTGGGTCTCTGGCGCTGTGAGGCAGCAACTCTACCGCTGTGCCACCCCTGAATGTATCCAACTGTAAATCCTTGGAGTTGCACCTGTTACATAGTTCTCTTGAATGAGCATTCCAATTACACAGAGTGGCGTTCTCTGTTACAGGATTCTCAGTAGGATTTGCATTAGAGTGCAGGGATTTCTGGCTGCCCATTGCTATGAATCCAGCTGTTTTCCTTGCTGGTTCTGGTTAGACAGGTGTTTCCCATAAATAGTCTAATGACCCAAATGAATTGGAGAAGTGAGATTCACGCAAGTCCAGAAATCCGTTTAGTGTTTTGATAAATATGGTCTTTTAAACATGATTAATTGTGGAATGTGTAACTTCTCATGTATGATCTGTAAACACTTCCTACATTGCGATCTGCTTCTAAACTGCTAGCCAAACTGTTTAATCCTGATGAACACTGAAATGATCAAAAGTGGTTGATGCAAAACGTTACAAATTTCATGCTACAGTTATACGATTACTAAAACTCTCATTTGTGCATAAACAATGCCCCATATTGCAAGGGTTTTTTGTAAACTTATTCACAGTTCTCCTCTCCTCCAAGTTTTGTTACGATTGGTGGAATATTACAAAAGTTATGAAGTTTTAAAAATCATGAGATCAGCAGATTGTCTTCTCACCTGTCAGTCGCAACTTCCAGCACCCGCTGTCACTCACGAGGTGAATAAAGCCCCAGAGGCCGGGCGTTAGTCCGGACGTTGAACGTGAGTCTGTCCAGATGCCAGAAAACCATGAGTGAGAGTCAAGCAGCCGTGAGTGAGTGAACTGTGAGTTTGGAAGCCGTGAGTGAATGAACTGTGAGTCGAGCCACCAGTGAGCTGGAGTCCAGAAGCCAAACATAGAAACATAGAAACATAGAAACATAGAAAAGGTGAGTAGGATTCAGCCCGAGTCAGTGAACTATGTGCCTGGAAGCCATGAGTGAGTGAACTGTGGCTCCAGTAGCCTTCAGTGAGTGAACTGTGATTCCAGAAGCCGTGAGTGAGTGAGTGAGTGAACTGTGAGTCCGTGAGTGAACCGTGAGTGAGTGAACTGTGAGTCCAGAAACCGTGAGTGAATGCAGAGTGAGTTCGGAAGCCGTGAGTGAGTGAACTGTGAGTCCAGAAGCCGTGAGTGAGTGAACAGTGAGTCTGGAAGCCGTGAGTGAATAAAGATTGAGTTCGGAATCTGTGAGTGAGTGAACTGTGAGTCCAGAAGCCATGAGTGAGTGAACTATTAGTCCAGAAGCCGTGAGTGAGTGAACTGTGAGTCTGGAAGCCATGAGTGAGTGAACTGTGGGTCCAGCGGCCATCTGTGAGTGAACTGTGAGTCCGGAAACCGTGAGTGAACTGTGAGTCTGGAAGATGTGACCGAGTGAAGAGTGAACTGTGAGTCCGAAAGCAGTGAGTGAGTGAAATGTGAGCCCGGAAGCTGTGAGTGAGTGAACTGTGAGTCCGGAACCCGTGAGTGAGTGAATCGTGAGTCTGGAAGATGTGACCGAGTGAAGAGTGAACTGTGAGTCCACAATGCGTGACTGAGTCTAACTGTGAGTCCAGAAGCCGCACGTTGTGCAGATGTTGCCCGGAGCGCGGAGCCTGCCCGATTGCTGCAAAGTCGAGATCCAGGGGAAGTGAGGAGTGAGAGTGGGGGGATTGAGGGTGCCGGGCGCTGACGGGGCCTGGTGCTGGTGGCGGGGTTGGGCACTGGCAGGGCTCACCACCCCCGCCCACACATCCCTTCCCTCGCATACCCCACCATCGGCAGGCCACGGCAGCAGCAGTAGGCCACAGCAATGCTCCCCCCTACCGGCCCCTGCCTGAAGCTGTCCCCTTCCCCGGACACAGAACGCTCCCTCCGGACCCCACCTGAAGCCCACCCATCCCCAGCTGCACGACTAACCCAAGATTCGATTCGGCCCACAATGTCCATACTAGCCCTCAGGAAACCAAGCCCTTTGGCCCACAACACCCATACTAGCCTTCCAGAAAGCCCCGCCAATGGCCACCGCCTGAAGCCATACCCATCCCTGGTTGCAGGATGATCCACTTTCCCCCACCGACCCTCAACAGCTCCGCCCGAAGCCGTTCCCTCCCCAGGCTGCAGAACACTCTCCCCACTGGTCCCCGACAGCCAGCGACTGAAGCTGACCCCTATCCCAGCTGCAGAATACAACAAGAAGGAATGGACAGCATAAATCTCATCTTTAACATTTAGATTGTTGTTTTATGTTCAGATTTATTCACATTTTAAGCTTTAATAAATCCCTTTTCCACTTGCCGTACCCGTCAGCTGCATCTGCGCAGTAATACCTGCGTGTTCTACGTCACGATGGGAACCCACTGGGAGGGAATGGCTGCACCACCGGAGAGACACTTAGAGTGGATGGGGAGGAGTTTGAGGGGGGGATGCAGTGAGTGAGTGGGGAGAAGGGCAAGGGTTGTAGTGGGGGGTTGAGGGGAGGAGGGGAATCAGGGGCGTCCAATGGGAACCCATCAGCCGCGCCTGCACAGTTGGGGGCTATGCGTGAGTGGTGTAATATTGGAATAGGTGGAGAGGTCAAATATTGCATTGGGGACCAGGCATCCTGTGTGAGAATGGGACTCAATGGGTCTCACTTATTCTAGTACTTAACTCTAGTAACTTAACTCTCATCTTGTCCTCTTCTGGTTTGCGATGCATTTAAATTTGCACAAAAGTGGTATCGGAGAGAGCTACGATTTTTTTGCCACCTTACTCTCTGTTCTCCTGTGCTCCAAGCACATCAATTTTGTTCCGATCAGTGGAATATTACAAAAGTTATTAAGGTTTAAATATCGTAAGATCAGCAGATTGGTCTCCTCTCCTGTCAATTGCCCGGATGGCATCGCCCATTCAAGCACCCTCTGTCAATCACTGGGGCGATGAGAATAATGCCCCGGAGGCTGGGTTGATTCCGTGAGCCACGTTGAGCCTCGAAGCGACCGCAGCCGTAGCTGTAGAGTAAGTGTGGCTGCGAGCTGTGGGGCGAGTGTGGCCGGGAGCTGTGGGGCGAGTGTGGCGATGTGCGAGCTGTGGGGCGAGTGTGGGCGAGCTGTGGGGCGAGTGTGGCCGGGAGCGGTGGGGCGAGTGTGGCCGGGACCGTGAGCTGGGCGAGTGTGGCCGGGAGCTGTGGGGCGAGTGTGGCCGGGAGCGGTGGGGGGCGAGTGTGGCCGGGAGCTGTGGGGCGAGTGTGGCCAGGAGCCTGTGGGGCGAGTGTGGCCGGGAGCTGTGGGGCGAGTGTGGCCGGGAGCTGTGGGGCGAGTGTGGCCGGGAGCTGTGGGGCGAGTGCGGCTGCGAGCTGTGGGGCGAGTGCCGGCTGCGAGCTGTGGGGCGAGTGTGCCGGGAGCTGTGGGGCGAGTGTGCCGAGCTGTGGGGCGAGTGTGGCCGGGAGCCGTGGGGCGAGTGTGGCCGGGAGCTGTGGGGCGAGTGTGGCTGCGAGCTGTGGGGCGAGTGTGGCCGGGAGCCTGTGGGGCGAGTGTTGGCTGTGGTGCGGGAGCTGTGGGGCGAGTGTGGCCGGGAGCTGTGGGGCGAGTGTGGCGAGCGGAGCCGTGGGGCGAGTGTGGCCGGGAGCCGTTGGGGCGAGTGTGGCCGGGAGCGGGAGCTGTGGGGCGAGTGTGGCCGGGAGCTGTGGGGCGAGTGTGGCCGGGAGCTGTGGGGTGAGTGTGGCCATGAGCCATGAGCGAGTGTGGCCTGCGAGCTGTGGGGCGAGTGTGGCCGGGAGCTGTGGGGCGAGTGTGGCCGGGAGCTGTGGGGCGAGTGTGGCCGGGAGCTGTGGGGTGAGTGTAGCCAGGATCTGTGGGGCTAGTGTGGCTACGAGCTGTGGGGCGAGTGTGGCCGGCAGCTGTGTGGCCGGGAGCCGGAGGGCGAGCGCGGCCAGGAGTTAGAAACGTGGAAACATAGAAAATAAGTGCAGGAGGAGGCCATTCGGCCCTTCGAGCCAGCACCGCCATTTATTGTGATCATGGCTGATCATCCCCTATCAATAACCCGTGTGTGAGATATGCAATGTGCTCACAATCACAACTCAAAGACTAAATCTTGGAAGCAAGAGATTCTTTATTTTCGAGTCTGCAGAATCGGGTGCCTCTCCAAGTTGAGACACACCGAAGTCAGAAGAGTCATCCCCCTTTATACACACAATTCTACATCCAACCTCCCCTCCTTGGACCCGCTCCAATCAGACACTGAGGTGGACAACCTGTAGGTACTTCCCCCAGTACCTCCCACATCATACATCGCATGTTCATGGTAATGAGCAGTTTCTTGACCAGGGGTGTGTTGTAATATTCATTTATTTTATTAAGCATGCTCAGTTGTTCTGAGTTTTACTCACCTCCAAGTGAACTCTCTCAGTCCTCCTATATCAGCACTAAAGCTAAGCTATAGTGACAAGGGTCCCATCTATCACCCCATTCTACTGATAGGGAGCTATCTACATCACTCCCTTCTACCACTATACAATGCTATCACTTCTTACTCAAGGATGGGTCTGGTAACTTTTATACACAGCTGTGTCAGAACCCTCTCCCTGGCCCCTATCGGTTTGAATCCTCTTTAAAGCCCCTTACAATAGTGGGGTTTAATCACTTTATCCCTCACACGTGCCTGCCTTCTCCCCATATCCCTTGACTCCACTAGCCCCAAGAGCCCCAACTCTTAAATCTTTCCAGTGATTTGGCCTCCACTGCCCTCTGTGGCAGGGAATTCCATAAATTCACAATTCACTGGGTAAAAAAGTTTTTTCTCACCTCAGTCTTAAATGACTTCTTTATTCTAAGGCTGTGGCCCCTGGTTCTGGACTCATCCAACATAGGGAACATTTTTCCTGTATCTAGCTTGTCCAGTCCTTTTATAATTTTGTATGTTTCTATAAGATTCCCCCCCTCATCCTTCTAAATTCCAGTGAATACAAGCCTAGTCTTTTCAATCTTTCCTCATATGACAGTCCTGCCATCTCAGGGATCAATCTCGTGAACCTACGCTGTACTGCCTCAATCACAAGGATGTCCTTCCTCAAATTAGGAGACCAAAACTGTACACAATACTCCAGATGTGGTCTCAACCAGAGCCCTATACAACTGCAGAACCTCTTTATTCCTGTACTGAAATCCTCTTGTTATGAAGGCCAACCATTCCATTAGCTTTCTTCAACTGCCTGCTGTACCTGCACGCCAACTTTCAGTGACTAGTGTACAAGGACACCCAGGTCTCGCTGTACCTCCCCTTTACCTAACCTAACACCATTGAGATAATAATCTGCCCCCTTGTTTTTTTGCCGCCAAAGTGGGAAAACCTCACATTTATTTATATTGGGGTGAGTGCAGCCGGGAGCCACTGAGTGAGTGCGGCCAAGGCCGGAAACGCTGAGTGAAGCCGTAGCCCCCCTCCCTGTCCACATCCCCCTCCCCCCACCACACACCCCTCCCCGTCCACACACCCCCTCCCCCACCATACACCCCCTCCCCGTCCACATCCCCTCCCCTACCACGCACCCCCCTCTCCGTCCACATCCCCCTCCCCGTCCACACCCCCCCTCCCCCACCACACCCCCCTCCCCACCACACCCCCTCACCCCCACCACACCCCCCTCACCCCACCACACACCCACCTCCCCACCACACCCCCCCTCCCCCGTCCACATCCCCCTCCACCACCACACCCCCCCTCCCCGTCCACATCACCCCTCCCCCACCACACCTCCCCTCCCCGTCCACACCCCCCCGTCCACACACCCACTCCCCAATCCACACCCCCGCTCCCACCACACCCCCCTCACCCCCACCACCTCCCCACCACACCCCCCCATCCCCGTCCACACACCCCCTCCCCCACTGCACACACCCCCCTATCACACCCCCCCCTCCCCCCACCACCCCCCCTCTCCACCACACCCCCCCTCCCCCCCCACACCGCCCCTCTCCACCACACCCCCCCTCCCCCCCACCATCCCCCCCTCCCCCACCACACACCCCCTCCCCCACCCACACACCCCCTCCCCCCACCACAACACCCCCTCCCCCTTCTTACAGACTCACATTCCCAATCCCATACACACCTTCCCCCCTCCCCACATACACACTTCCCCCCTTCCCCCTACCCCCCCACACCACTCCCCTCCCCCCATAGGTAACCTGCAAGTATCGAGGCTGCTCACTTTTGCCCCAACAACTTTAACATTTGGCAGCCAACAGTCGGTACAGTTTAAAACAAACTTACAACAAAACACTCTGAACTGTTTGAAAAACAGAGCCCCTCCCTGGTGGAGAGAGAGGAGAAAGTCTGAGGAATCGGGCAAGTGTGAGGTGTGAATGACAGGGAATAAGACCAATCCCATTTCTGGGCTTGGTTAATTTCTACAAGCAGCGGATACATTGCTGGTGTCTCTGCCAGGGTACAACAGCAACTCTTTCTCTAACTCTCTCACTCCAGCAAGAAGACTTTGGCAACTTTAAAACAGTACTTGCTACTGCATGCCTTAACCCTCCCAGTCCAACTGGCCATTATTAAGTGCAATAGCCGTGCAGGTGCCGCAACACAGTCTCCTGGGGAATGTCCCAGCTGACATTATTGCCCCACACAGCAGATTATGAATGATGCACATTGGTCCCCCGCTGAACCAAATATTCTGGTAGACATACTGGCTCTTTCAGACAAGGGAATGCAAAGTTAATGAATGATGTTGTGAGGATTGTTGCGAATTTGTAAAAAAAAACAGCAACAATGTGCTTCATTTGGTTTCTGTGTAAAATAAGACAAAGTCATCTGCGACAATTGCGATTTATTTTAACAGGGATAATAAAGCGGGATGCAGGAGGAGCTGAGAAATGTTATTACATAATTATGCCTTCCTCCAACTGTCATAGAAAATAAACAAATAAAATTTGTTTATTTTCTTTCACACTATATACACTTCCTTGCACATGCTGATAAGGAGGTAAGAGAAGTGTGGAAAGGAGCTTACACTGTGAACTTTTAATGAAATGACCTGTGTCTAAGAGAGAGAGAGGGAGAGAGAGAGAGAGTCCAAAGTGTGTTTTGGGTTGAGACCGTTCTTCAGTATGTGTTGTATTTATGAACAAAGTATGAACAGTTTTGGTGAATGATTTGTTTAAATGCCTTGGTCAGAAAAGTTAGTGGAGCACTGATCTTGGCTCGCAAACAACATTCTAGCTGTGTTTGAATACATGTTGTATTTATATGAGGAAATTAAATCCTGTATCTCCAGTGGTAGAAACTCAAGGTTATGTAAAATGGCTGGCTGACAAACTACATTTCCCTCTGATACAGCCTATATATGAATCTTGTCTACAGCACAGCTATCATTATTTTTCTTAAATTATTGTTAAGAAGTATATGGCTTCTGTTTTATAATTTTCCAAAGTTAGCTTGGTCAAGGTTAGCAACACAATAGCACAAGACATAGTGGCTGTGCCTGATAATATCATTTATTAAAATGTAAATGTTTCATTTTTTGTTGTATCAAAGTTTGAAGAGTTTTACATAAATTCCTTGAGGAGTGTATAACTGTGTTTTACTCTTGAGTGAGAATGTTATTGCTTTAATGTGTGTAAATATCTGAGATTTAACATATTGCATGAGGTGTAGAAATTTGTGAGTGAATGGCACAGAAGAGAGGGTGTAGAGTGAGATGAGTTTAAAAACTTTTACGTTTGTCGTACCAGTTCTTGGTGAATGTTGAATTAATCATATAATTCAGATGAAATAGGGTGTCATTGAATGAGCTTGCTCATTTAAGTGATAAATCTTTGTAGAAACTCATGTGTTTTTAAAAGGTAGTGTCTCTTTAAGAAGTTGCAGCTATATGGGCATTGAGCCTGGGACAATGCTATTTTATTTTCCTATGCTCTTTGAAAATGTATTAGTGGAATTGTATATGTGGCAATTAACTGTGTACTTTCTGTCTTCTCAACTTTTATTAAACAATGGATGTGGCTCAGCAAAGGGACTTTGCTGCGTAACCTGGCATTAGGGTTGGTGACCTTGTCGGTATTTTAAGTTTGATTTTGTGAGGGATAAAGTGATTAAACCCTATTAAAGAAATGAGTTTTAAAGAGAATTCAAACAGAGAGGGGCTGGAGAGAGGATTCTGACACAGCAGTGTCTGAAGGTTGCCAGACCCATCATTGAGGCCTTGAGTAAGAAGAGATAGCTTTGTATAGCTAGAGAAGGGGGTGATGTAGAGAGATCCCTATCAGTGGAAAGGAGTGATGGATGGGACCCCTGTCACTATAGCTTAGCTTTAGTACTGATATAGGAAAACTGCGAGGGTTCACTAGGAGGTGAGTAAAACTGGGCCAGGTCATGAGCAATTGAGCATGCTTAATAGAATTAGGGTTTAATCACTTTATCCCTCACAATCCTCCTTTTTTCTTTTGCTACGCATACACTGATTAAACCCTCATTTTAAGTTCCTTCAATTCGAACTGACGTAACATCGTCCTAACCTTCTCCTCCTGTAAATCATAAACTTCCCCTGGCCGCATTATCATTATTTTCTGTATTTCCCCTTTCTCTCCCATAGGCATGACTACAGCCTGCATCTGACTTATACTTCTGGTAATAAGTTCCCTAAAACAAGGGATACAACAGGGGATAAAGATCAGTCCAGCCACTGCACATAGAAAACACAAGTCCCACCATTCTCCACCATGTTCCTCCGAGGATAGAATCCCACCATTGGGTTCCCATAATCGAATTCCACTTTTGCATTGGAACATGCGCCAATTTCCGGATCCCTTCTGATATGTCCATCACTGCCTGTCCATTATCATCGATGTTCAAACAGCAATTAGAGAGGTTGAATTTCCCGCATACCCCTCCTTCTTCTGCCAGGAGGTAATCTAGGGCTAACCTGTTCTGGTATATCGCTGCTCTCATCTGCGTCTGCTGCTTTGCCAGCATCTCCAGCGCCCCCGCAGTTTGGTTGGTAATTACCTCCAGTACTGCCTGTAGCCTTATGATCCGGTTTAACATATATACTGGTGTTCGGTAGCCCCAGGATCCATCTTGTGCCCAAGTGGCTGGTCCATAGTATGAGATGATTCTTACTGGTGATGATTCTTACTGGTGGCCACTCATCATCTTCCCATTCTCCAATGTCTATTTTCCTCTTTTTCCGATATAGGTCATCAAATACAGGTGTTCCTAACGACTGGCCTTCTTTGGGGTTTAACAGGAAGAATCCAGGTTGTACCAGTCCAATAAAACAAGTCCCACTCCAATTCATCGGTAACACCGAGTATGCCTTGTATCCGCATATCCATAACAGTCCTTCAGGGGCCGGTCCACTAGAGGCAACCTTGTTCCATATATCTCGCAATACTGGGATCCCCTGATAAGGGTTATTCCCGGTGCAGTTCCATAGTCCGGCTGATTCCACTCCATCAATCTCCATCCGGATAGCGCAGTTTTTCCCATATTTCTTAGTTAGATACCATTTAGGCTCCTCTGGCCACCACAACTCGGGACTGATTTGGCCACTGGGTGACGATGCGCTGGCAGGGGGGCTGCTGCCTGCTAGGACGGCATCCTTTGCCCAGGGCCTAGCGATACACTCAGTCCCGACCGGACCGTCTGTCAGGACCCATACCTGGGATCTCGGTCTTGTCCAGCTGTCAGGTTCCACCCCATCAGGTCCCATATTTCAACAATGGATCCTCTCCACGGCCAAACGTGAATTCATCAGTGGTCCTCCGCAGACCCAACAGTTTGTCACATTCAGGGTCCCAGCTATCCGGGTGGCCTAGTCCACAAACAGGTTTTTTTTTCTCCTTCAGGGATTTTGATCTGCTTCTTGATTTCTTCGTACAGTGTCTGGTGCACTTGAGGCTGAATATGTGGGGGAGGGGGAGGCTTCGTGACTACTACCTTAGTAATCTCTTTCACTACTTCCTCCTTCGTCTTATCTATTGCCCCTTTTATGATCTGAGAAGGGAAAAACTAACTGTACACAAACCCATCTCTCTCCCCTTGGGCACGTAACGGCCCCAAACTTCCCTATATACCCCCTATTGCCTGCCATCAAATACTCCTTTCCCCCCTCTTTACAAATGATTCTAGTCTTTCGGTCATGGCATACTTTGTTCACATGGGAATGATAGGTAAATGATCTGGTTTATTACCCCTCTGTATTGAATAGGATGATAACATTTATCACAATTATTAATACCTTTTACAACAATTACATACAAAGCAAACAATACCACGACTGCTCCTTTCATACTGTCAGTTATACATTCAATGCTTTTCTTTTTAAAATTACTGTTAGGGGTTTACTTCCCGGCTTCACCGTCCACTGTTCCTCCTCCTCAGGAACGGGTGGATTGACGGGTCCTTTAACCCGGATCGCGTGGGTCCACCCTTTCTCTTTTGTTCGTATTGCTGTCTCGGTTGTCAGTATACTAGGTACGGTCCAGTCCACCTGGGCTGGAGTTTCTCCTCCTTCCAATTTTTGACCAGTACCCAGTCGCCGGCCTTTACAGCATGTATTGGAAAATCAAGTGGCGGGCTTTGAGCCAATAATCCTTTCGCTTTTAATTCTGTAAGGGAACGGGACACTGCCAGTAAATAGTTCCTCAAGAATACATCACCTCCCTCAAAGGTTGGTGTGCCTTCCACCTTCCCAAAATAAGGCAATCCAAACAACATTTCATAGGGAGACTCCGCAATATCCTTTCGTGGTGCCGTCCGTATTCGCAATAGAGCAATTGGTAGACATTTAGTCCAGGGTAACCCCGTCTTCTCCATTAATTTAGTTATCTGAATTTTTAGAGTGGCATTCATCCGCTCCACTCTCCCCGAACTCTGGGGGTGCCACGGAGTATGCAGCTTCCAGTTTATTCCCAAGGCGCGACAAATTAATAGGTGCACCTTGGAAGCAAAATGTGTTCCTCGATCTGAGTCTATGGATTCAATTACTCCATATCGTGGGATGATTTGTTCCAGCAATATCTTAGTAACTGCCTGGGCAGTGGCATTTATCGTGGGAAATGCCTCTACCCACCTGGTGAAATGATCCACTATAACCAAAAGATATTCCCACTGCTGTACTTTTGGTAATTCTGTGAAGTCTACCTGTATTCTCTAGAAGGGTCTAATGGCCAATTGTTGTCCTCCCCGGGACAGCTCTCATTACCTTCTTATTCACCTTTTGACACACTACACAACCAGACACCGCCTGCTTGGCTAAAGGTAAATGCCTCTACAGGCATAAGTCCGTAGTATCGTGTCGCACAGAGCCTGAGCTCTCCAGTGCGATTGCGAATGTAGTTGTCTAATCAAATCCCTCGTCAATCCTTTTAGTAATTATTGTTTTTTTTTTTTGTCCGGCGTCCACCACTTCCCGTCCGTGAGCTCCGGGCACCCAACTCATTAATTTTATCTTCCTCCTCCCGCGAGAATACAGGTATCTTCTCTATTCCCTCTCTCAACGGTATCAGAGACAGCATTTTTACCGTTCCTTCTGTCGCTGCTGTCTTAGCGGCACTATCGACTGCCCTGTTCCCTCTAGCTTCCAGCGAATTCCCTCTCTGGTGGCCTGCTACATGGACCACCGCTATTCTTTCTGGCAATTTTAGTGCTTCCAAAGCTTTCTCAATTAACTGTTTCATGAGCCAACTCTTTCCCTCTGGCTGTAATCATCCCTCTTTCTTTCCAGATTTTTCCCAAAGGTGTGTACCACCCCAAAGGCATACTTGGAGTCCGTATACACAGTTCCTTCTTTCCCTTTCAATAGTTTCCAATGCCCTCAGTAATGCATACAATTCACACGTTTGCGCGGACCAACTTCCTGGTAACCTGCCTGCTTCCACTTTTTCAAACCCTTCTCCGGTTATTATAGCATGCCCACTATACCTTTTCCGTCTATGCATCGGGAAGAACCATCAATGAACCATCTTTCCCCTGTCTCAAGCGGTCATTCTTCTAAATCTTCCCTACTCTTTGTCTGAAGTTCTATTATCTCACTACAATCATGTTCTGATAACTCCCCTTCCTGCTCAGCACCTGCCGAGTACAAAAACTGAGAGGGATTTAGGTTTTTATCCGTTACTATGGTCAAATCATTCTTTTCCATAAGTATAACCTCATACTTCAAAATTCTAGAATCCGTCAACCACCGACTGGACTTCTGAGTTAGTATCGTCCGGACCGTGTGGGGAGTGTACACCACCAGAGTTCCTCCAAACGTCAATTTCCTACTTTCCTCCACTAACACTGCTGTTGCCGCTACCACTTGAATACATACTGGCCATCCCCGCGATACTGGATCCAAGAGTTTGGAGAGGAACGCGACGGGCTTGCCGCTTCCCTCTTTTCTCTTGGTCAGTACCCCCAGCGCAATTCCATTTTCTGCATTTCACAAAAAGATGGAATGGCTGGTCAATAGACGGGAGAGCCAGTACAGGGGCAGTGATTAAACTGTTCTTTATTTCCTAAACTGGTGTTCGTCCCCGGATTCCCACTTTACTTTATCATTTTCTTCACTTAATTTATCATATAGAAACCTAACCTGTCGGGTATAGTCATCTATCCATAATCTACAATATCCAATCAGTCCAAGAAACTTCCTAATCTCCTTCTTGTTTTTCGGCATTGGCAGTCCGGTAATTCCCGCTATCCTTTCTGGGTTTATTTTCCTTTTTCCCATCGCTTATCAGGTGTCCTAGATATTTAACTTCTCGTTCTACAAACTGTAACTTACTTTTAGACACTCTCAACCCCTTTTCCCCCCAGAAAGTTCAGGAGGGTTATTGTTGCATCCTTAACTGCCTCCTCTTCTTCCCCTGATAGTAATAAATCGTCCACATACTGCAACAGCTGTGTCTCATCAGTCCTCGGGACGTCCTCTAATACTTGTTCTAATATCTGTCCAAACAGGTTCGGGGACTCTGTAAATCCCTGAGGAGTGCAGTCCACCGATACTGCTGTTTCCTTTTGGTCTCTGGGTTTTTCCCATTCAAACGCAAAAAGGTTCCTGCTCTCTTCAGCCAGGGGACAGCTCCAAAAAGCGTCTTTTAAATCTTCCACACTGAACCACTTGTGATTCGGGGGTATCCGTCCCATTATGGTATAACGGGTTCGGGGCTACCGGGTAAGTTCTAACTACCTTATTTAATTCCCTGAGATCCTGGACCAATCTGAACGTCCCGTCGGTCTTCCGTACGGGGGTGTTATGTGGGGACATACAACTCTCTAATATACCGTCCTTTAGTAAGTTTCTCTATAATTGGCTGAAGTCCTCTTCTTCCTTCCATAGAAATTGGATATTTGCCTTGCCCGTACTATCTCACCTTCTTTTTTCAAAGCTATTCTCAAGGTGGGATCTGCAGCCCACCCCGGTTTCCTTCCTTGGCCCACACCTGCGGGACTATTCTTCCCTCGTCCTCCGTGGTCAATTTATACAATTGGACTATTATCTGTCCCCCTACGGGGGCTGTTCCCATTCCTAATTGGATTTGTAAGTCTCTCCCCATCAAATTTATCCCTGCCTGGGGTACCAAGATTAAATCTTCCGTAGTTTTCCCGATTCTCATATTTCACCACCACCCCTTCTACCTCGGGTAATGTCATCACTTTCCCTTCTACCCCTGAGATTCTAACCTGTTTTTTTTTACCCAATCTCATTCCTTCTGGTACCTTAGTTATACTCGATCTTTCTGCTCCCGAATCTACCATAAATATCATATCCTCTCACTAGGGTCCTAATTTCAAATTTACCAGAGGTTCCCGTGTGTATCCCATACACCCCAGGGAGCAGGAACCCCTGACTCCCCTATTCTTCCTCCATGAGTGCGTACGACTGCACCTCCCATCGTCGTCGCTTAGGACATTCCCTCTTGAAATGACCCTCCTCTTTACAATAATAACACCAGAGTGGACCCATGTACCACCCTCCTGATCCTTGTTCCTTGTTCTCCCGGGGACCCAACTTCGGTCCCTCCATTCACCTCTTCCTCGTCCTCCAATACTACTTGCTGTACTGCTTGCAACATCATTTTTGCCTTTCCCTTCTGTTTCTCCTCATCCCGCTTACATATATCTTTTGAGCCTCTGTTAACAACTGATTCAATGGTTTTTCATTCCAATCTTCCAATTTTTCCAATTTCTTTCTAATATCTGGCCATGAATTTTGTTACAAAATTAACCTTCAACAACTGCTGACCTGCAGTCTATCAGGGTCTATCCCCGAATACTGCTGGACATTTTTCCTTAACCTTTGTAAAAACACTGTCGGAAGTTCGTCCTTGTTCTGCTGATTTTCAAAAGCCCGTTCGAAATTCTGTCCCCTGGGAATGGCTTCTCTAATTCCCTTGATTATTATCTCCCTGAGATCTCTCATACTTTTTTCTTCCTTCCCCTGTTTGTTATTTCAAGTCGGCGCATCAGCCTGCAACCCCTTCTCCTGCCTGTCTGACCATCTGTCTTTCTTCTGAAGTAAACAAACTTCCCCTTATTGACATCATTGTCTGCCAACTCTTTTTTGTTTTTCTAGGCCCCATTAATTTATTACCCTTCTCCAACCAGAATGTTTATCTAAACAAACCATAAAAGCTGCTTGTTGTTCAGCAATTAACTTATTTCTAATTTTGTTCAAACCATTCCCCCTACAAATACATACGACTAACAATTTGCCAAATTAACTTTACTGAAAAGAAATCTATAGAAGCCAAGCAACCTACATTTTCCAACTTCCCCTTTTTAAGTTGCGATGATTCAAAGCATTGTCCGTTACCTTACAATAACCTCCCCCATTGCTTACAATTCCTTAAAGGAACACACACAGACACCCTTACAACATGGCCCACAGCAAACAAACCTATCACATATACAAACTTCCTCATTCATACAAAACCGGTTTTTTACACACACTACATTAGTTTCATTCTTACTTCAATGAGATTGTTTGAAACAACTTAATATTTTTCATAAAAACATGTTTGGCCCTAGGAACTGATCTATTTGTTCAGCAAGTCCCAAGGGGTCTTCCAATAAACTTTTCATCTCCTTTAAAAAGTTCCTCACCCCCATACTGGTGAGAGGCACATAGTTTCCTTACTCTTACCCCGGGTGTTCCCTTCACCCCATCCAACATTCACCCCAACGGACTATCGGGCGGAATGTTAGGCTCCATATCATCCCGGTTCCCCGGACCCTTACCCTTCCCATTCCGGTTTCCCATTACCTTGTCGGACTATTCCCGTCCGACAAACCCCGGTCGCCCAGGCAATACTTAATAGTCGTTTTTCTTACCTGGATCCTGTGCACAAGAATCACTCGACCGTCCCGTACGTATTTACCTTACACCCCCTCTTGCTTCCGGAGTCTTTTCACCGGATATCAAACTGCTGATGGCAAGCAAGGAGATCAGAGACTGCTGAGATCAGCAGGGTGCACCTTCCCCTCCTTCCTTGCCTCCACCAAGCAGCCAGAGTGGCGATCGCGGACGAGCCCCCAATTTGTGAGATATCCTTTATGCTCACAATAAAATTTTTTTTTAAATTTCAAAATATACTTTATTCGAATGATAAATATATACAATACATTAACATTGCAGAAGATCCATCCGACATTTT
The DNA here is from genome assembly GCA_035221665.1 of Okamejei kenojei. Classification (NCBI taxonomy): domain Eukaryota; kingdom Metazoa; phylum Chordata; class Chondrichthyes; order Rajiformes; family Rajidae; genus Okamejei; species Okamejei kenojei. The sequence continues at coordinate 21,581 of JAVHYY010000403.1, read as the reverse complement.
CGGAGGCTTTACAATAGATCAATACAGGATAGACATTTTCTTTTCCCCAAGTTTCCACAAATCAGTCCCCCACTCATGCCACAATGGTGTGGGATACCTTCCCTTATCTCGAGGGGCGTCTCCACAATACTGTACCCCCCCTGTCCAGCAGCGGAAGGGCCTTAGACTGTGGCCCTCCTGGGAGCACATTTTTTTTTTTTTTTTTTATTTCAAAATATACTTTATTCGAATGATAAATATATACAATACATTAACATTGCGGAAAATCCATCCGACATTTTCGGAGGCTTTACAATAGATCAATACAGGTTAGACATTTTCTTTTCCCCAAGTTTCCACAAATCAGTCCCCCACTCATGCCACAATGGCGTGGGATACCTTCCCTTATATCGAGGGGCGTCTCCACAATACTGTACCCCCCCTGTCCAGCAGCGGAAGGGCCTTAGACTGTGGCCCTCCCCCACCGAGCCTTGGCGTTGGCTGCACCGAGCTTCAGTGCGTCCCTCAGCACGTACTCCTGCAGTCTGCAGCGGGCCAGTCGGCAACATTCCCCGACGGACATCTCGCTCTGCTGGGTGGTGAACAATGCTCGGGCAGACCAAAGGGCGTCTTTTACCGAGTTGATGACCCTCCAGCAGCACTCGATGTCAGTCTCTGAATGTGTCCCTGGGAACAGTCCGTAAATCACAGAGTCCTCTGTGACGGAGCTGTTCGGGATAAAGCGTACCAGGGACCCTTGCATTTTTCTCCAGACTCTTTTTAGCAAATCCACACTCTGTGAAGAGGTGGGCAACCGTCTCCTCGCCATAGCAGCCGTCCCGAGGGCAGCGTGCGCTGGTAGTGAGGTTCCGACGGTGCAGGAAGGATCTGACTGGGAGGGCTCCCCTCACCGCCAGCCAAGCCAGGTCTTGGTGCTTGTTGGTGAGTTTCTGGCGATGAAGCATTTTGCCAGACGAGCTGGGCAGTCTGCTCAGGGAACCACGCCACCGGGTCCATAGAGTCCTTTCCTGCAGTGCCTGCAGGACATTCTGTGCTGACCACTGCCCGATGGACATGTGGTCAAAGGTGTTGGTCCGGAAGAACCCTTCCACCGACGACAGATGGGGCGGCAATGTCCAGCTGACTGGCACATTGCGTGGCACCTGCGCCAGCCCATCCTTCTCAACACCGGGGACAGGTAGAACCTCAGCAGGTAGTGACACTTGGTGCCCACGTGCCTTGGCTCTACACTCCGCCTGATGCAGCCACACACGAAGGTGGCCATCAAATGAGGGCGACGTTGGGCACGCTTTTACCCCCGTTGTCTGCCGACTTTGTACATTGTGGCCCGTCGCACCCGGTCCATCCTCGACCCCCAGATGAAGTGGAAGATGGCCCGGGTGATCCCTGTGGCGTATGAGGGAGGGACAGGCCACACTTGTGCCAAGTACAGCAGCCCCGAGAGCACCTCACACCTGATGACCAAATTCTTTCCTGTTATGGAGAGAGAGCGTTGCCTCCACAGCTCCAGCTTCCTCCCCACCCTGGCGATCCGCTCCAGCCAATTTTTGTTTACATGCCTCAGCCCCCCCGAACCAGATCCCCAGCACCTTCAAGAAGTCAGGCTTGATGGTGAAGGGGACGGAAGATCTGTCAGGCCAGTTGCCAAAGAGCATGGCCTCGCTCTTCCTGCGGTTCACCCTGGCTCCCGTGGCCGACTCAAACTGGTCGCAGATACTAATCAGTCTGCGAACCGACCCTGGATCCGAGCAGAAGACAGCGACATCGTCCATGTACAGGGAGGTCTTTACTTGAATGCCCCCACTGCCTGGCAATGTCACTCCTCTTATGCCCGCATCCTTCCTGATGGATTCAGCAAAAGGTTCAATACAGCAGACAAACAAGACAGGAGAGAGAGGGCAACCCTGCCTAACTCCAGACCTTACAGGGAAACTGTCTGATTCCCACCCATTGATTTGGACTGCACTACGGATGTTGGTGTAGAGCAGTTTGATCCAATTCCTGATTCCCTCCCCAAAAACCCATTTTGGAGAGCACGTCCCTCATGTACGTGTGCGAAATCCTGTCGAAGGCCTTCTCCTGGTCCAAGCTGACTAGGCAGGCATCCACCCGTCTGTCCTGCACGTAGGCGATGGTATCTCTCAGCAGCGCTAGGCTGTCTGAGATTTTTCCTGCCAGGTACAGCACAGGTTTGGTCCGGGTGGATCACCTGTCCCAGAGCAGACTTGAACCCGATTGGCGATGGCCTTGGACAGGATCTTGTAGTCTACATTCAAAAGTGTTATGGGTCTCCCAATTCTTTATGTCCTTCATCTCCCCCTTTGCTTGTAGATTAGGGTGATGTTGCCCTTCCTCATGGAGTCTGACATGCTACCCAGCCAGAAGCATGTCGTTGTACACTTCTAGCAGGTCCGAGCCCATCCAGTCCCACAGACCCAAATAACAACTCGGCCGGTAAGCCATCACTTCCGGGAGTTTTATTTGAGTCAAAGGAACGGATGGAGCCAGTCAGCTCCTCTAGGGTCAGTGGTTGGTCCAGACTCTCCCGCTTGCTGTCCTCCAAGACCTCCGTGATTGAGGACAGGAAGTTCTGGGAGGAGGTACTGTCTGTGGTCTTTTGGTCATACAAATCTGTGTAAAAGGATTTGCAGATCCTCAGCACGTCTGTCTGTGAGGATGCTACCGTGCCGTCCTCCTCCCTAAGGCTGTTCATCACAGAGCTCCCCCTGTGAACCTTATGGAAGAAGAAACGTGAGCACGTCTCATCCTGCTCCACATGGCGGACCCTAGATCGGAAGATGATCTTGGAGGATTCAGAGTGAAGAGCTGAGCTTGCCGGTCCTTCAAATCTCTAAGTTCCTCCCTCACATCCACCCCCGCTCGACTGCAGAAGGAGCAGTTGTTGCAAATCTGTCTGGAGTTGGCACAATTCCCTCTGACTCTGTCTTGCTCTCTGAACCCCTTTAATTATGAAGAACCTCTTAATGTTCTCCTTGGTTGCTTCCCACCAGAGTGTGGGGGAGGCAAAGAGGGGCTTCACCGTCTCCAACACGCGTAGTCCCTCTTTAGCTCCTCGACATTCTCTGGGGTCAACAGTTTCGTGTTTAACTTCCACGTCCCTCTGCCTGCCTTCCGTCCTCCCGTAGGTGACAGGAAGCCTGAAGTAGGCAGTGGTCGAGAATAACACTGGCGTGAGGTCAGTGTGTCTCACCGTGACGGCCTTCGTCGTGAAGACGAAGTCTATCCGAGATCGGGCTAAACCGTCCGATCTCGACCAAGTGAACTGCGGCTGGGACCCGCCTGCAGGGTCGCTGAAGGCGTCACGCAGCTTTGCGTCTTTTTACCATCTCCATCAGAAACTTGGACGTGCTGTCCAGTCTGCTGTCGGCACTGCCGGATCGTCCATCCGCATCAATGATGCAGTTGAAGTCACCGGCCAGAGCGAGCTGCCGGGACGTGGCCAGCAGCACTGGGAGCTGCTGGAGAACGCCCAGCCGCTCGCTCTGCGTGGGTGAGGCATACACATTTATCAGCGAGCGGAGAGCCACGGTACATAAACATCCACCACGAGGAGACGCCCTCCAACCACTTCCTTGACCTCAGTGATGGTGAAGTTCCCTCCCCGCAGCAAAATCCCCAGGCCGGAAGCACGACAGTCATTTCCCCCCGACCACACACCGACAGTCCGTGGGGCCACCATCGCGACCAACCTCCGATAGCAGCGGAGGTGTGGCAGCCCGCACTTCTGAAGAAAAGTCACATCTGCCTTGACCTTGGCCAGGTACTGTAAGGCATTAAACATACATCGCGCAGTGCTCTTTATACTGCGCACGTTTAAAGATGCCAGTTTGAGCTCCATTGTCTTAGAGTCACTGACCATTTCCATGTCCCCATCATCCCCAACCGCTTCGGTGAATTGCCTCAGCTTTCCTGGGCTCAGGAATACAGCGGTGAGGTGGAGTATCAGGTGGCGTAACCAAAGTTTGTCGTTGCGGGGGGCCCTTCTCGTTTCACCCCCTTTTGGGCATGCCGCTTCCTTTGTCTTCTGTAGCTGGGGCCCCAATGGCCTCTGCGCTGCTCCCGGTCGTCCGGAGCTGGGGCCCAATGGCCTCTGCGCTGCTCCCCGGTCGCCCGGAGCTGGGGCCCATGGGCCGCTGCAATGCTCCCGGTTGCCCGGAGCTGTGGCCCATCGGCCACTGCAATGCTCCCCGGTCGCCCGGAGCTGGGGCCCATCGGCCGTTGCACTGCTCCCAGTCCCCTGGAGCTGGGGTCCACTTGCCGTTGTGATGATTCCTGTCTCCGGGGCCTGGAGCCCCTCAACCACTGCGCTGCTCACGATGTCCTGGGCTGGAGTCCCTCGGCCACTTCTCTGCTCTCGGTCTCCTTTTCCTCCCCCGTTTTCTTCCTCTGCCTCCCTCGTTGGGACTTCCCGGTCGCCTCATCCTCCGACGAGGAGGAGAGGTTGCTGCCTTCGTAAGAGAAAGACACCTTTTTTGTGATTTTTCTTTTGGACTTACCACTCTTTTCCAGCCTTGGTTCTTTGGGCTGACCCCTCTTCTTATACTTCACCATTGTCCATTTTCTCCTGCTGTTCCCCTCCTCCATCGACTCTCCCTCCTGGGCAGGATGCTGGGCATCTCCTTCTGGCACTTGGGGCCTCAAGGTGGTCGGGCTGTCCTCGTCCGTGTTTCCCTCTTTCTGCTGGGGTCTTGGCAGTGGTGGGGGGTGCCTCACCCCCCTTTGGGGTGCTGGCAGCAGCTCCTCTTGTTGCCTGTGCGTAGGTGCAGGCTCTTTTAGGGCAAGCCCTGTAAAGGTGGCCTGCCTCCCCACACAGGTTGCAGTTCTTGCTGGCCTGACAGGCCTTTGTCTCATGCCCTCCATCTTGCAGTTTTTTGCAGACAAACTGCAGTGCATTGGGCCATCACATGCCCAGGCTTGGTTGCATTTCCTGCACAGCCTGGGTTGCCCTACATAGCTCAAGTACCCTCGGTTTCCTCCAATCGCGAAAACCGAGGGGGGGGTGGACGATTTCTCCATCCTTGTCCACCCTCAGCTTTACCTTGACTTGCCGCTTGCTGGTCCAAATCCCGTGCATGTCCTTGACGACCACACAGTTTCCTGTTCCCTCAAAGTAACGAGCAAGGAAGGTGAGGGACATCCACTACGGGCACATGTGGGTTAAACATGTGCACCGTAATGAACCTTTCCTTCTGGGTGGGGAGGGTGAAGAGCGCTGCACTTTCAGCAGCGACAGCGGAGCTTCATTTCCCATCTCCCGGAAGACTCCATCACCTTCTGCCATCTTCCCGTTGGGATACTTGAAGGTAACATCCAAAAATATCCGTATACCTACCCGGAAAATCCTGGAGGCAGTAGATGTTTCCTTGGCCTCGATATTGCAGGCCTCTAGCAAGACCTTCTTCACGAACAGTCTCGTGAGAAGGGGTTCCCCTTGCTGAGGGTCCTTGACGCTTATATTTCGCAGGGTATTTCCGAATACCCTGCAGCTCCTGCTCCTGCTCCTGCTGACATTGTGGCTGAATAAGGTGTTAGGTTGGTTTCCCAACCATCATGGATCCACCTCTAAGAAACCTGCAGCCGACCGACCCCCTCGATAAGTTAACGATTTCGCTCCACAATCCACACCGCCAGAACTGTTCTGATAAGAACAGATAGTCTCTTTCACATAAGAACAGATACTACACTTGATCTTAGCCAAAGGCCGAGAAGCGACCTGGGAGCACAGCCTTTTTGATCACTGTTTCTCCCCTGCCAGGTAAGTATGCTCACAATAAATACTCAAAGACTAAATCCTGGAAGCAAGAGATTTCTTTATTTTACGAATCTGCAGACCGGGTTCCTCTCCAACTCGAGACACACTGAAGCCAGGGAGATCATCCCCCTTTATACACAAAATCTTACATTCAATATGCTCCTCCGGATCTCTCCTCCAATCAGGGTCGGAGTTGCACAATCTGTAGGTAACAACCCACCGTACATCCCCCCTCGCACCTCCCACATCATACATTGCATGTTCAAACATGTTCATGGTAATGAGCAATTTCTTGACCAGGGGTGTGTTGTAATATTCATTTATTCTATTAAGCATGCTCAGTTGCTCATGACCTACCCTAGTTTCACTCACCTCCTAGTGAACCCTTTCAGTTTTCCTATATCAGTATTAAAGCTAAGCTATAGTGACAGGGGTCCCATCCATCACTCCTTTCCACTGATAGGGATCTCTCTACACCACCCCCTTCTCTAGCTACACAATGAATCTCTTCTAACTCAAGGCCTCAAGGATGGGTCTGGCAACTGGCAACCTTCAGACACTGCTGTCAGAATCCTTTCTCCAGCCCCTCTCTGCTTGAATTCTCTTTAAAACTCCTTTCTTTAATAGGGTTTAATCACTTTATCCCTCACAGTTTTGATAAACTTTTGAGAATTTTTTGGGGAAGTTTTGGAGAGATTGAGACAGAGAGGGGGAAGAGACAGAGAGAGAGAGGGGGGAGAGAGAGAGGGGGGATGGAATGCGTGTGAGAGAAAGTCTCAGAGAGTTGGAAAGATTTGAAAACGTTTTGGGATAGTTTTGGAGAGAGAGAGAAAGGGTAAAAGAAAGGATGGTGAGGGAGAGAGAGGAGGAAGGAGAGAAGGAGGAGAGAGGTAAGAGGAGGGGAGGGGGAGAAGGGGAGATAATAGAGAGAGAGAGGGGTAATAATTTCGGAGAGTTTTGAGAAGTCAGACTCCTTTCCTCTCTCTCTCCCTCTCTCCTTCCCTCCATCCCACCTTCTCTCCCTGTGTGCGTCAGAGAGAGAGAGAGAGAGAGAGAGAAGAGAGAGAGAGAGAGAGAGAGAGAGGAGAAAAGGTAAAAAAGAAAGGAGGGGAGGGAGGGGGGAGGGGGGGAGGGAGAGAGAGAGAGGAGGAGAGGTGGACGATGGCGAAATAGAGTGAGAGAGAGAGAGAGAGAAGAGAGAGAGAGAAGCAGGGAGGGAGAGAGAGAGAGAGGGACGAGGGAGAGAGGGTCGAGGGAGAGAGGGAGTGAGTATTCACCTCTCCCACCCTCTCTGGCGTCACGGTGGCCCAGCGGTAGAGTTGCCGCCTCACATTTACAGAGACCCCGGTTCCATCCCGACCACGGGTGCTGTCTGTGCGGAGTTTACACGTTCTTTTCCCGTGACCTGCGTGGGATTTCTCCGGGCGCTCCAGATTCCTACCACACTCCAAAGATGTTTGTAGGTTAATTGACTTCTGGTAAAGATTGTCATTGAAACTAAACTAGTGTGTGAACGGGCGATCACTGGTCAGCGCGGACTCGGTGGGCCGAAGGGCTTGTTTCCGTGCTGTATCTCCGAACTAATCTAGACTAAACTGGTTGAAGAACATATTTCAACCATCGAGTTGTCCATAAAGTGTAAAAGATGTTTTCATTTTATTTGGAAAGGACACTAAAGAAAAAGGAGAAAGTTGAGTACAGGAGCAAAGAGGTCCTTCTGCAGTTGTACAGGGCCGTGGTGAGATCACACCTGGAGTATTGTGTGCAGTTTAGGCCTGATGGCCATTATAACAAAAGGAGTTGAGTCTAGGAGCAAAGAGGTCCTTCTGCAGTTGTACAGGGTCCTAGTGAGATCACACCTGGAGTATTGTGTACAGTTTAGGCCTGATGGCCATTATAACAAAAGGAGTTGAGTACAGGAGCAAAGAGGTCCTTCTGCAGTTGTACAGGGCCCTTGTGAGACCACACCTGGAGTATTGTGTACCCGCACACACGCGCACCCTCCACGCACGCACGCATGAATGCCACCACTCTGAAGTTAACTAATGATTGAATTTAATAGGTGGTAGACACAAATGCTGGAGAAACTCAGCGGGTAAAGCAGCATCTACGGAAGAAGGAAATAGGCACAGTTTTGGGCCGAGACTGTTCTTCAGACGCTGGGGTCAAACTTGCAAATCTACTCCGAAAGTGAAAACTGCAATTCCTTCAAAATTCATCCCTCTCTCTCCCCTCTCCTCTATCATTCCCTCTCTCTCTCTCCTCTCTCTCTGTCACTCTCTCTCCCCTCTCCTGTCCTCCCCTGCCCTCTATCTGTCCCCTCTCCCCTCTACCTTTCCCTCTCCCTCTTCCTCTCTATCTCCGTCTCTCTCTCTCTCTCTCCCTCTCCTCTCACCCTTTCTCTCTTCCCCTCTCAGTCTCCTCTCTCCCTCTCCTCTATCTTACTCTCTCCCTCTCTCCTCTATTTTTCCTCTCCCCTTTCTCTCGCTCTATCTCTTTCTCTCCTCCCCCTTCTCTCCTTTCTCCCTCTCCCTCCCTCCATCACTCCATCCCTCTCTTCCACCTTCCCCCTCTTTCACTCAAATCCTTACTTTTCACTCAATTTTTCTCTCAATTCTTCATTTCTCCCTCAATTTATCTTTCCCTCCTCCCCTCACCTTCCCTCCCTCTCCCAGCCCATACTCCTCCCTCTCTCTCTCCTTCTCCCTCTCTCTCACTCCTGTCTGCAACGCGGACCAGAGAGAGACAAGGGGGCGGGTTCCTTCTCCCTCCCTCTGACTGACGTCCCTCTCCTCCACTCACCCGCCGCTTCCGGCCATCTGCAAGTCCCGCCCCACCGCCCGGTTGAGCGACGTCTCTCTCCGCCAATGGGGACGTCCGATCAGTCAGAGGGCCGGATGTCCCGCCCCGCCGTCCCCTCTCTGACGTCATCGTTGCATTTCACATATGAGGGGTTTTGCAAGAATATTGCAATGAATTTAATGCATTTCACATCGCGGGGGGTTGCAATATCACGTAAATTCAACGCATTTGCTGCATTTAACGTTGCAGGAGGGTGCAAAGTTATTCCAATGCGATGCATTCATTGCATTTAACATTTTTGTGGGGATCTGCAAGATTAGTGCAAAGCGATTTAATGCATTATTCCAAGCGGGGGTGGGGTTGCAATATCACTTGAATGCAACGCATTTGCTGCATTTAACTTTGCGGGAGGGTGCAAAGTTATTCCAAAGCGATGCATTTGTTGCATTCAACATCTGAGCTGTTTCACCCGATCTGAACCCAATGGAACGTGCCTTTTATACGCTGAAGATGGCTGCAATGCAGGCCTGGCAGAGCATCACCAGAGAGGACACCCAGCAAATGGTGATGTCCATGAATCGCAGACTTCAATAGACAATAGGTACAGGAGTAGGTCATTCGGCCCTTCCAGCCAGCACCGCCATTCAATGTGATCATGGCTGATTGTCCCCAATCAGCACCCCGTTCCTGCCTTCTCCCCATATCCCCTGACTTCGTTATCTTTAAGAGCCCTATATAGCTCTCTTGAAAGCATCCAGAGAACCTGCCTCCACCGCCCACTGAGGTAGAGAATTCCACAGACTCACAACTCTCTGTGAGAAAAAGTGTTTCCTTGTCTCCGTTGTAAATGGCCAACCCCTTATTCTTAAACTGTGGCCCCTGGTTCTGGACACCCTCAGTATCGGGAACATGTTTCCTGCCTCTAGCGTGTCCAAGCCCTGAACAATCTTATATGTGTCAATAAGATCCTCTCTCATCCTTCTAAACTCCAGAGTATACAAGCCCAGTCGCTCCATTCTCTCAGCATATGTCAGTCCCGCCAACCCGCAAATTAACCTTGTAAACCTACGCTGCACTCCCTCAATAGCAAGAATGTCCTTCCTCAAATTAGGGGACCAAAACTGCACACAATACTCCGGGTGTGGTCTCACTGGGGCCCTGTAAAACTGCAGAAGGACGTCTTTGCTCCTATACTCGACTACTCTTGTTATAAAGACCAACATGCCATTTGATTTCTTCACTGCCTGCTGTACCTGCATGCTTACTTTCACAGATGAACAAGGACCCCCAGATCCCGTTGTACTTCCCCTTTTCCCAACGATGCCTATAGATAGTAAACTGCCTTCCTGTTTTTGCTACCATAGCAAAATGCAGGAGACCCTTCAGCCCACTATATTCCTGCAAGCCCCCTCAGAATTACAGATAGAGGCCATTCTGACCACAATATCGGTGCTATCACAGTAAGAGCACTGTAGGACGGTCCACAGACCCTGTAATGAGCCAGAGAGTGCCCAGGGAAGTGCAGGAGTTCTTTTGGCCCCTTATTCTGGTGCTATCTCACCCCAGACAACATTTAGTCCCCTCAGAGTGCATTTAGGGGCCACTCAGACCACAACATGGATGCTAGCCCACCTAGAGCACTGTAACACGCTCCCTGACGACCCACAGAGCCAGAGAGAGCCCAGGGAGGTAAAGGAGCCCATTCAATCTAATATATTCCTGCTATCCCCCTCAGAATTGTGAGGGATAAAGTGATTAAACCCTATTAAAGAAAGGAGTTTTAAAGAGAATTCAAACAGAGAGGGGCTGGAGAGGAGATTCTGACAGCAGTGTCTGAAAATTGCCAGACCCATCCTTGAGGCCTTGAGTTAGAAGAGATTCATTGTGTAGCTAGAGAAGGGGGTGATGTAGAGAAATCCCTATCAGTGGAAAGGAGTGATGGATGGGACCCTAGTCACTATAGCTTAGCTTTAGTGCTGATATAGGAAAACTGAAAGGGGTTCACTAGGAGGTGAGGGAAACTGGGCCAGGTCATGAGCAATTGAGCATGCTTAATAGAATAAATGAATATTACAACACACCCCTGGTCAAGAAATTGCTCATTACCATGAACATGTTTGAACATGCAATGTATGATATGGGAGGTGCGAGGGAATGTACGGTGGGTTGTACCTACAGACTGTGCACCTCCAACTCTGATTGGAGAGAGGTCCGGAGGAGAAATTGAATGTAAGATTTTGTGTATAAAGGGGGATGATCTCCCTGGCTTCAGTGTGTCTCAGGTTGGAGAGGCACCCGGTCTGCAGACTCGTAAAATAAAAGAAATCTCTTGCTTCCAGGATTTAGTCTTTGAGTATTTATTGTGAGCATAAAGGGTATCTCACAAATTGGGGGCTCGTCCGGGATCGCCACTCCGGCTGCTTGGTGGAGGCAAGGGAGGAGGGGATGGTGCACCCTGCTGATTTCAGCAGTCTCTGATCTCCTTGCTTGCCATCAGCAGTTTGAGCGAGTGATATCCGCTGGAAAAGACTCCGGAAGCAAGAGGGGGTGTAAGGTAAATACGTACGGGACGGTCGAGTGATTCTTGTGCACAGGACCCAGGTAAGAAAAACGACTATTAAGTATTGCTTGGGCGATCGGATTTGTCGGACGGGAATAGTCCGACAAGGTAATGGGAAACCGGAATGGTAAGGAGTAAGGGTCCGGGAACCGGGATGAGGCTCATACTGATATGGAGCCTAACATTCCGCCCGATAGTCCGTTGGGGCGAATGTTGGATTGGGTGAAGGGAACACCCGGGGTAAGAGTAGAGAAACTATGATAAAGTTTGTTATTTTGAGTGGCCAAAGGAGCCTATTCGAGGGAGCGCAGTGTGGTGGCCGCGGTTGGGTTCAAATGAGGACTGGGTGAGACAGGCGTTGAATGTTTTTGTGAATGAGAGACAAACGCTGAATCAAATAGAAAAGGAATATGCCCAGTGCTGGAAAACCCAATAATGGGATGTTTCCGTTAAAGACGGAAAAAGAGCAGATGAACCTGACTGGCCACCAATTGGTGATGATCACCTACGGAGACTGCCCCCCGCCATATGAATCCCAGCCCCCAAATATACCCCCATCAGCGCCGGCTGCATCTGCCCAGGAGGTCCCACTAAGCCAGAGTCAGGCAGGCGCACTAAGCCAGGCAGTAAACCTGTCCGCTTCTGTCTCAGAGGAGACGGAGCATAGAGAATTACGGAAGGTACAAGATGAAGAAGAGAGCCAGTCAGATAAGGAAGAGAGAATAAAAAGTGAGGACGAGGATGAGACAAGTGCCCCAGGCAGTCATCGGAGGACGCGATCTCAAAACGAGGGCAGAGGCACAGGATTAGGCAGTCTGTTCGAATGAAGCCCCTCAGGGAGGTCCCGTTAGGGGAAATGTCGGGGGATGGGATTTGAAAATGTACTGGTGACAGTATGGAGGTGAGAAACTTTAAAAGGGAGATGAAATGTTTATTGGACGACCCCTTGGGACTGGCTGAACAAATAGATCAGTTCCTAGGGCCAAAAATGTTTTTATGAAAAATATTAAGTTGTTTCAAACAATCTCATTGAAGTAAGAATGGAACTAATGTAAAAACCGGTTTTGTATGAATGAGGAAGTTTGTATATGTGATAGGTTTTGTTTGCTGTGGGCCATGTTGTAAGGGTGTCTGTGTGTGTTCCTTTAAGGAATTGTAAGCAATGGGGAGGTTATTGTAAGGTAACGGACAATGCTTTGAATCATCGCAACTTAAAAAGGGGAAGTTGGAAAATGTAGGTTGCTTGGCTTCTATAGATTTCTTTTCAGTAAAGTTAATTTGGCAAATTGTTAGTCGTATGTATTTGTAGGGGGAATGGTTTGAACAAAATTAGAAATAAGTTAATTGCTGAACAACAAGCAGCTTTTATGGTTTGTTTAGATAAACATTCTGGTTGGAGAAGGGTAATAAATTAATGGGGCCCAGAGAGAGAAAAAAAAAGGAGTTGGCAGACAATGATGTCGATACTGGGAAGTTTGTTTACTTCAGAAGAAAGACAGATGGTCAGACAGGCAGGAGAAGGGGTTGCAGGCTGATGCGCCGACTTGAAGTAACCAAACAGAAGAAGTGAGAGATCTCAGGGAGATAATAATCAAGGGAATTAGAGAAGCCGTTCCCAGGGGACAGAATTTCGAACGGGCTTTTTGAAAATCAGCAGAACAAGGACGAACTTCCGACAGTGTTTTTACAAAGATTAAGGAGGAACGTCCAGCAGTATACGGCCGCAGGTCAGCAGTTGTTGAAGGTTAATTTTGTGACAAAATCATGGCCAGATATTAGAAAGAAATTGGAAAAATTGGAAGATTGGAATGAAAAACCATTGAATCAGTTGTTAACAGAGGCTCAAAAGGTATATGTAAGACGGGATGAGGAGAAACAGAAGGGAAAGGCAAAAATGATGTTGCAAGCAGTACAGCAAGTAGCACAGAAGGGGGGAATTGAAGGTGATAGAAGGCCGGGTGCTCATGGAGACCGGGGAAGGGGAAGCGGTAGTATTAGAGGTGAATGGAGGGACCGAAGTTGGGGTCCCCGGGAAAACAAGGAACAAGGATCAGGAGGGTGGTACACGGGGCCACCCTGGTGTTATTATTGTAAAGAGGAGGGTCATTTCAAGAGGGAATGTCCTAAGCGACGACGGGAGGTGCAGTCGTACGCACGCATGGAGGAAGAATAGGGGAGTCAGGGGTTCCGCTCCCTGGGGTGTATGGGATACACAGGGAACCTCTGGTAAACTTGAGATTAGGACCACAGGGAGAGGATATGATATTTATGGTAGGTTCGGGAGCAGAGAGATCAAGTGTAACTAAGGTACCAGAAGGAATGAGATTGGGTAAAAAAAACAGGTTAGAATCTCAGGGGTAGAAGGGAAAGTGATGACATTACCCGAGGTAGAAGAGGTGGTGGTAAAATATGAGGATCGGGAAGTCAGTGGAAGATTTTAAAAGGAAGGTGAATAAATTTGCAAAGGAGGATAAACTATCTGAGAAGTAAGACATTGAGTTTAGAAATGAGAAAGAAGGCAGATCAGAAAGGATTAAAGTGGGAAGCAGAGGGATGAATTGATGAGACTGCTTTAGAAAGAAAGAGCAAATGAAAAAGGAAAGACAATGTTGTCAGTAACAACAGACCTGGTTGAGAAGTCTGGAATAAGTGATGCACCGACACACAGTGAGTCCTATGACAGAGCCAAACAAGGGCCAGAGATTCCATGCCAATAATAAATGTATTTGGGAGAGTGTTTTTTCTCAAATGCCCTATCGGGAGTGAAATAAATCTGGATCTAAGCCCAGACAAGGCTAGTAAGGAGATAGGTAATGGATAAGGTGTGTTGGGATGTGAACAGGTACGATAATCAGGAAATAATAATAATAATAATAATAATGATCTTAATAATAATATTAAGATAATGGTGAACATAACTATGATAAGAACATTAAGAAGAGGTATTAAATACACCTAGGCTAGGATGCGGCAGCGTTTTTAAATACTAGCGCCGTGTTTTTAATCAGATGTTGTAGGCAGATTTGGAAGGTGTTGATATAGTATGTGGATGATTTGTTGGTTTGTTCCACAAGTGAGGAGCAACGTGAGAAAGAGACATTGTAATTATCTTGGAAAAGATGGCACAGGAGGTCATGATGTATCAAGGAAGAAGTTTATGTTTTGTCAGCAGCAGGTAGAATATTTTGGACGAGTAATATCTAAAGAAGTAAAAGCTATAGCGCAGGATCAAATTGGAAGCTTGCCTGCAATCTTGCTTAGCTCAATTGGCAGAAATTAAGGCTTTAAGAGCAGCATATGTACATGGAGTCTGGCATATGTTTGGAGCAGTAGGGAAACAGAAAGGCTTTGAGAAAAGCAACGGAGACCCCATGCAAAGTTAGCAGTGTCCCCCTATGAAATGTTGTTATGGTTACCTTATTTGGGAAAGATAGAAGGAATACCCACCATAGAGGGCAGTGATGTATTCTCAAGGAACTTTTTACTGCTGTATCTCGTTCCCTTACAGAATTAAAAGCGAAAGGATTATTGGCTCAAAGCCCGCCACTTGACTTTCCAATACATGCTGTAAAGGCCGGCGACCTGGGTACTGGTCAAGAAATTGGAAGGAGGAGAAACTCCAGCCCAGGTGGACCGGCCCATACCTAGTATTACTGACAACCGAGACAGCAATACGAATAAAAGAAAAAGGGTGGACCCACGTGATCTGGGTTAAAGGACCCGTCGATCCACCCGTTTCCTGAGGAGGAGGAACAGTGGACGGTGAAGCCGGGAAGTAAACCCCTAACAGTAAATTTTAAAAAGAAAAGCATTGAATGTATAACTGGACAGTATGAAAGGAGCAGTCGTGGTATTGTTTGCTTTGTATGTAATTGTTGTAAAAGGTATTAATAATTGTGATAAATGTTATCATCCTATTCAATACAGAGGGGTAATAACCACATCATTTACCTATCATTCCCATGTGAACAAAGCATGCCATGACCGAAAGAATAGAATCATTTGTAAGGAGGGGGGAAAGGAGTATTTGATGGCAGGCAATAGGGGGTATATAGGGAAGTTTGGGGCCATTCCTGCCCAAGGAGAGAGATGGGTTTGTGTACAGTTAGTTTTCCCTTCTCAGAGCATAAAAGGGGCAATAGATAAGACGAAGGAGGAAGTAGTGAAAGAGATTACTAAGGTAGTAGTCACTAAGCCTCCCCCTCCCCCACATACTCAGCCTCAAGTGCACCAGACACTGTACGAAGAAATCAAGAAGCAGATCGTAATCCCTGAAGGAGAAAAAAAAACTGTTTGTGGACTTGGCCATCCGGATAGCTGGGACCCTGAATGTGACTAACTGTTGGGTCTGCGGAGGACCACTAATGAATTCACGTTGGCCGTGGAGAGGATCCATTGTTGAAATATGTAGGGGTGGAACCTGACAATTGGACAAGACCGAGATCCCCAGGTATGGGTCCTGACAGACGCTCCGGTCGGGACTGAGTGTATCGCTAGGCCCTGGGCAAAGGATGCCGTCCTAGTAGGCAGCAGCCCCTGCCAGCGCATCGTCACCCATGGCCAAATCAGTCCCGAGTGTGGCATGGCCAGAGGAGCCCTAAATGGTATCTAACTAAGAAATATGTAAAAACTGCGCTAATCCGGATGGAGATTGATGGAGTGGAATCAGCCGGACTATGGAACTGCACCGGGAATAACCCCTTATCAGGGGATCCCAGTAATTGCGAGATATATGGAACAAGGTTGCCTCTAGTGGCACCGGCCCCTGAAGACTGTTATGGATATGCGGATACAAGGCATACTCGGTGTTACCGATGAATTGGAGTGGGACTTGTTTTAATTGGACTGGTACAACCTGGATTCTTCCTGTTAAACCCCAAAGAAGGCCAGTCGGTTAGGAACACCTGTATTTGATGACCTATATCGGAAAAAGAGGAAAATGGACATTGGAGAATGGGAAAGATGATGAGTGGCCACCAGCGAGAATCATCTCATACTACGGACCAGCCACTTGGGCACAAGATGGATCCTGGGGCTACCGAACACCAGTATAATATGTTAAACCGGATCATAAGGCTACAGGCAGTACTGGAGGTAATTACCAACCAAACTGCGGGGACGCTGGAGATGCAGGCAAAGCAGCAGACGCAGATGAGAGCAGCGATAATACCAGAACAGTTAGCCCCTAGATTATCTCCTGGCAGAAGAAGGAGGGGTATGCGGGAAATTCAACCTCTCTAATTGCTGTTTGAACATCGATGATAATGGACAGGCAGTGATGGACATATCAGAAGGGATCCGGAAGTTGGCGCATGTTTCCAATACAAAAGTGGAATTCGATTATGGGAACCCAATTGGTGGGATTCTATCCTCGGAGGAACATGGTGGAGAACGGTGGGACTTGTGTTTCTATGTTGCAGTGGCTGGACTGATCTTCATCCCCTGTTGTATCCCTTGTTTTAGGGAACTTATTACCAGAAAGTATAAGTCAGATGCAGGCTGTAGTCATGCCTATGGGAGAGAAAGGGGAAATACAGAAAATAATGATAATGCGGCCAGGGGAAGTTTATGATTTACAGGAGGAGAAGGTTAGGACGATGTTACGACGTCAGTTCGAATTGAAGGAACTTAAAATGAGGGTTTAATCAGTGTATGCGTAGCAAAAGAAAAGAAAAAGGAGGATTGTGAGGGATAAAGTGATTAAACCCTATTAAAGAAAGGAGTTTTTTTAAAAGAGAATTCAAACAGAGAGGGGCTGGAGAGGAGATTCTGACAGCAGTGTCTGAAAAATTGCCAGACCCATCCTTGAGGCCTTGAGTTAGAAGAGATTCATTGTGTAGCTAGAGAAGGGGGTGATGTAGAGAAATCCCTATCAGTGGAAAGGAGTGATGGAAGGACCCTAGTCACTATAGCTTAGCTTTTAGTGCTGATATAGGAAAACTGAAAGGGTTCACTAGGAGGTAGAGGGAAACTGGGCCAGGTCATGAGCAATTGAGCATGCTTAATAGAATAAATGAATATTACAACACACCCCTGGTCAAGAAATTGCTCATTACCATGAACATGTTTGAACATGCAATGTATGATATGGGAGGTGCGAGGGAATGTACGGTGGGTTGTACCTACAGACTGTGCACCTCCAACTCTGATTGGAGAGAGGTCCGGAGGAGAAATTGAATGTAAGATTTTGTGTATAAAGGGGGATGATCTCCCTGGCTTCAGTGTGTCTCAGGTTGGAGAGGCACCCGGTCTGCAGACTCGTAAAATAAAGAAATCTCTTGCTTCCAGGATTTAGTCTTTGAGTATTTATTGTGAGCATAAAGGGTATCTCACAGAACTACAGTTAGAGGCCATCCAGACCACAATATCGGAGCTATCCCACCTAGGGCACTGTAACACGCTTGCTGACTACCCACAGACCCAGAGAGAGCCCAGGGAAGTGCAGGAGACACTTCAGTCCACTATTCTGCTGCTAGCCCCCTCAGAACTACAGATAAAGGCCATTCAGACCAGAAAATTGGTGTTATCCCACCTAGAACACTGTAATGATCCCAGCGAGGTGCAGGAGATCCTTCAGCCCCTTATTATCCTGCTATCCCACCCCAGACAACATTCAGAGGCCATTCAGACCACAATATGGGTGCTATCCCTCCTAGGGCACTGTAGGACGGTCCATAGACCCTGTAATGAGTCGGAGAGTGCCCAAGGAAGTGCAGGAGTCCATTCGGCCCCTTATTCTGCTGCTATCCCATTCTAGACAACAATTTAGCCCCCTCAAAGTGCATTTAGAGGCTTCCCAGACCACAACATCGATGCTATCCCACCTAGGGCACTGTAACACGCTCGCTGACGACCCACAGACCGTGTAATGAGCCGCACAAACCCCAGGGAGTTGTATGAAGCCCTTCGGCCCCTCATTCCCCTGCTAGCCCCCCGTTTTGGCGGCGTTTCCCCCGCGTTTGCCCCCCAAACGCTGCCGGCCTCCCCCCGCCTCCCCCTTCGTCCGCTCACGTAGACCAGCAGCTTGATCTTGCGTCTGAGGCCCTGATACTTGCGGCCGTAGAGAGGAGGAGAGGAGAGGGGAGGGGAGGAGAGGGAGAGGAGAGGAGAGGAAGGAGAGGAGACCAGAGGAGAGGAGGAGGAGAGGAGAGGGGAGGAGAAGGAGAGGAGATGGGAGGGAGGAGAGGAGAAGAAGAGGAAGGGCAGGGGGAGGGGGAGGAGAAGAGAGGGAAGAGAGATGGGAGGTAGAGGAGAGGAAGGGAGGGGAGAAGGGGGTAGGAGAGGATAGGAGAGGGGAGGGAGTCGAGTATAGGAGAGAGGATGGGGAGGGGGAGGAATGACTAGGGATGATGACCGTCACTTGTGTCTTCTCCTGGGGTTCGACTGCCCTTCCCTCCTTTCCCGTTTCCGCTTCTCTTCTTTCTTCTCTGTCTCTTTCTTTGTCCTGCGTTTTCGGTATTCTTTCTCTTTGCTTCTACTTGCTCTTCCTCTTCTTCTCCTCTGCCTGGCCGCTCTTCGCGATCTTCTTCTTCTCTGCTTTCTTTCCCCCATTCTTCTCTCTCTCGTCTCTATGCTCGTTCCTTCGTCTCCCTCTCTGTTCTTCTCTTCTTCTCTTCTTTCTTTTCTCCTTTCTTTCTCTTCTCTTCTCTTCTCTTCTCCTATTCTCTCTGTTCTCTTTTGTCTTCTCTTGCGCTCTCTCATAGCTTCTCTTTTCTTCTTTTCTTCCTCTTCTTTATCGTCTCTTCTCTTCTCTTTCTCTTTTCTCTTTTTCTCTGTTTTCCCCCCCCCCCGCCCCTCATCCCCACCCTCGCATACGTTTTCGGCTCTTTTCCTCTGACTCCCTTACGCACCCCCTTCCACTCCCCCACCCGCCAACTTCTCCTCTCGTTTTTTTTGTTGTGGTTTTATTGGGTTCTCCTTTTCTTCATTCCTGTTGCTTTTTTTGCTTCGCTTTCTCTGTTTTTCGGTCTTCCTTTTCTCATTTTGTTTTTTGCCTTTGCTAACTCTTTTCTTCTCCCGGTGCTGCCCCCCCCCACCCTCTTCTCCTTGTGTCGTCTTCACTCTCTTTGTTTATCTTCTTTTTTGTATCTTCTTTCTTTTCTCTCTCTATCGAAGCTTTTTCTTATTTTCTTTTTTTCTTGTTCTATACTTCTCTTTTTTTTCGTTTCTTTCTCTTTTTTTTTTCTTTTTCTTTTTCTTTTATTTTTTCTTTTCTTCTCACTCTCTCTTCTTTTCTCTTCTCGTTAATCTGCTTTTTCTTATCTTGCACTAGTATACCATTCCTTCCTGCTTTTGCTGCTCTATTCTTCTCTTTACTCTTTTCTCTTTTTTTTTCTTGCTTCTCTTTTCTTTCTTTTTCTTTTCTAATTTTCTTTCTCCTCTCATTCTCTTCTCTTTTCCTTTCTTTTTCTCTACTGCTTTCTCGTTCTCTTGACTTCTTTTTTTGCACTTCTCTTTTTTCTTGTTTTTCTTCTTGCTCTCCTCTTTCCTTTCTTACACTCTCCTCGTCTCTTTTTCTTCTCTTTGTTTCTGCCTTTTCCCCTCTCTCCTCTTTCTCTTCTCTTTCCTTTCTTTTCGCTTTTTCTTCTTTCACTCTTTCTCTTTGCTTGCTCTTACTCTTTTTTTTTCTTGTTTATGGTGATTTTGTTTTTCTTGTTGGGTTTGCTTTTTCTATCGTTTTCCTTCTCTGTTCTGTCTTTTCTTTTCTTCTTCTCCATTTTTTTTCTTTTTTCACATTTGCTTTTTTTCGTTTTTCTCTATTCTATTTTTTTGTTTTGTTTTTTTTTTCTTTTTTTCTTATTTTCTTTTTCTCTCCTCTTCTTCTTGCTCGCTTCAAGTACTTTCTCTTCTCCTCTATTCTTCTCATTTCTACTCTTTTCCTTTTCTTCTCTCTTTTCCTATCTTATTTTTCTTTTCTTATCAAAAATTCAATTCCTTACGAATTCAGTTTTTGCTTGTCTTTCTCTTCTTCTTTTCTTTCTTCCACTTCTCCTCTTTCTCTTTTTTGATTTTTTCTTCTTCTTCTCTTCCTACCTTTTGCTTTTGTTTTCTATAATCTTCACTCACTCTTCTCTTTTCTTATCCTCTTTCTCCCTTTCTCTTTAGATTCTTGCTTTGTCGTTCGTCTAATTCTATCTCCTTTTCTCTGCGCTTGTCTCTTCCCCTTCTGTTTTCTTCTTTGTTTTCTTTCACTTGTAATTTTCTTTCTTTTTCTTTTATCTTTCTTGTATTCTTTCTTTTCTTTGTCTCTCTTATGGATTTTTACTTTTATTTTTATTTTTTCTCCCTCTCTCTGTCTCTTTTCTTTCTCTGTTCTCTTTATTACTAGGTTGTGCGGAGATTTTTTTCTCTCTTTCTTCTCTTTCTCACTTCTCTTCTCTTAATCCTTCTTCTTCTCCATAAAACTTGTCGGGTTCTATTCTTATGTCTCCTTCTTCTTTCTCTTTTCTTCTCCCATTCTGTGCTTTTTTCTCTTCCTTTTCTCCCTTTTTTCTGCTTCTCTTTTAGCTTTTCTTTTTTTTTTATTCTCGTTTTCTTGTCTCTTTCTTATTGTCTGGTGCTTTTTCTTCTTCTTTTTCTGTTGTGCAGCTGTTCTTTTTCGTTTTCTCTTCCCGTGCTCTTCTCTGTCGTTTTTCGTTTTTTCTTTTTTATTTTTGTTTTTTTTTTGTTTGTTATACCTCTTTTTATCTTTGAGTCGATTTTCTCTCTTCTCTTTTCCTTTCCTTCGTCTTTTTCCTTTCTTTTTTTCTTTTTTTCTTTGGGCTTTCGTTATCTCGTTCCCTTTTCTCTTTACCTCCCTGTGTCTTTTCTGCTATTTTTACTGTTTCTTCCCCTTTTTCCTTCCTTTCTCTATTCTTCCTTTCTCCTCCTCTTGTCTTTTTCTCTTGTTTCTTTTTTCTCGTTTCTATCTTCTTTTCTCTGTTCTTTTTTTTTGTTCTATTCTTTTGTATTTTTTTTCTACTTGCTCCGCTCCTCTTTTTTTTCTTCTTTTTTGTACTTTGTTTCTCCTCAAGTCTAAAATTAAAAGAAAATTTCTTTTTACCTTCGTTTGGTTTGGAGGTCTCTTTCTTCTCTTTTTTCTTTTTTACTTTTTTTTTCTGTTTCTTTCTTCTTACCTTTTTTCTTTTCATGTGTTTTTTTTTTGTTTCGCTTTCTTTGTCTTTTGTTTCCCTTTCTTTTTTTTTCGTGTATTTTTCTTTTCTTATCGATTTGTTTTCTTGCATCGTCTTCTTTCTATGCTCTTCTCTCTTCTTCTCTTTCTTTTTTTCGCTGCTTTCTTTGTTCTTTCTCTTCTCTTTCCTTTTTTGTTTTCTCTTCACTTTTTTCTTCTTCACGTGCTTCTGTTTCTTCTTTGTTTCTTTGTTTGTGTAGTTTTTTTTATTTTCTTCTCCGCATTCTCGTCTCACTTTTCTTTTTTTTTCGCTTTTTTCTTACCTATTCTTCTCT
>JAVHYY010000402.1:0-34038 GCA_035221665.1 Okamejei kenojei | reverse complement strand
AAGAGAGAAAAAGATGGGGAGAGAAAAAAAGAGAGAAAAAAGATAAAGAAAAGAGATAAATAAGGGAGAGAGAAAAGAGAGAACAAAAGAGAGAGAGAAAGAATAGATAGAAAAATAAAATATAAAAGATATGATAATTATGAGAAAAAAGAAGAGAGAAGTACTTAATAAGAATAGGACAAAAGAAACAGAAAACAAATATAAAGATATAAAACTATATAAAAAATAATCTCAAGTCAAGCAGATCTAGCCACTAGAATAGAAAATAATTTATCATAAAACGATCATATACATTAAATATATATCATAAATCAGATAGAAAAAAAATAGAGATATACATAAATATATATATAACATGCACAATCGCTCTTTCTGTCGTCACGTATGTCTATGTCACTTGCGGGCGGAGCACTGTAAAGATCCACGCATACACACCGATAATCGTTACTAACAAACTTTATTAATTATAATACACACACATCACTGCCCTAGCTGTCAACAGGTCATCACGGACACTGAGAGAAGCTATGGGTGGAATGTCACAATTATACTGGCTAGTGGGGGAAGTGGTTGGCAGGGGCTGCTGTCTCTACTGTTAAATGTACACACATATTCATCTACAGCCTTCCTCTATAAAAACAAAAACAACGACAGTGACAGGGCGGCCACGTCTCATGCGCTATGAGAGTAAACAGCAAAATACAGGAACACAAAATCACACGTAATCCCCATAGCGCTCCGGCTGCCTTGACAGCACCAGACCGGTCCGAACCTCGCCACATCAATCCTCCCCCAAACGGTAACGAGAGGGACCGCGCCCTGCATGAGGGGAGACCTCTTACAGTAGAATCCCGGGGTGACGAGCGGCGGAGAGGATGAGATGGAGGGAGACTGAGATGCCGTAATAACCAGGAGCGCAGCGGGCGGATGCACCGAGAGGCCGAGAGGGAGGAGGACTGTGCAAGGTGCCCGGAAAACGAGGCGGAGCGGCAAGGTTGGCAACACAGGTTGGGGGGGGGCATAACGGAGCAGCCGGAGGGTACGAAGGCTCGTTCACACAGCCGGAGGTGTTACGACGAGACCTCCGCAAGATCGTACCATCGTGTTTGACTACAGGTATGAACGAGGGGAGCCAGCAGAACACGACAACACTGGCGAGACTGGAGTGGCCGGAGGCAGACCGCAAAGCGGACGGCCTGGCCAGGAAAGAGAGGACGGAGGACACGGCTGACTTGTCCCTGGGAGCGCTTCTGGATGCGGTGTTTTGTGGACAATGCGTCTCCGGACCGTGTTGGACAAGTGAGTTTTAAAAGAACGGAGGGAGCAGCGACTGCTGTGTCACTGGGAACAGAGGCCGTGTAAAACACGGGACATGAGGCGCTGAGCTGGGAACCCAGGGTATGGGTCGCGGGAGATGTTGCGGAGGTTCAGGAGGGCTAGGAAATCCAGCAATCCTTTAGCACTGCGGTCCGTGCGCTCAGCCAGGCCGTTGCTTTGCGGGTACTCGGGGCTGCTGGAGTAGTGGCGGAACTTCCAGCGATCAGCAAAAGCACGGAACTCAGCGCTGGTGAAAAGACTGCCGGTTGTCCGACTGCGGGCGGCCGGGGACCCAAAAGTAGCGAAGTACAAAGTGACGGCGCCAGCTTTTGGATGACAGCAGATGAAGATAGAGAGTGAAGCTGATCAACCTCAAACCAGCTGGACTGTAAGAGTCGACAAGCACTAGAAAATGCACTAAGGCAAATTCCTTGCATGTGAATACTTGGGCCAATAAAATTATTTCTCCCCCCTCACTCACACACCCTCTATACCCCCTCATACACATCCCCCCTCTCCCCCTCATACACACCACTCCCCCCTAATACACAACACTCTCTCTCTATCCCTCTCTCTCTCCCCCCCTCTCTATCCCCGTCACAAACTATCTTTCCCCCCCCCCCCCCCCCCCCTCTCTCTCTCTCTCTCTCTCTCTCTCTCTCTCTCTCTATCTCTCCCCCTCTCTCTCCCCAATCTATTTTTCCCCCTCTCTCTCCCTCCCCCTCTCCACTCTCTCTCCCCCTCTCTCTCTCCCCTTCAACCTCCCCCCTCTCTCTCCACCTCTCCCCTTCGCTCTCAACCCTCTCCCTATCTCTCTCTTCTTCCCCCCCCTCCCTGTCACTCCCCTCTCTCTACTCCCTCTCTTCCCCTCTCTCCCCGCTCTCGCCCTCTACCTCACCTCGCTCTCTCTCCCTTCTTTCTCCCTCTCCCTCTCTCCACCCTTTATCTCCCCCTCTCTCTCCCCTCTCCCTCCCCTCACTCTCTATCTCCTCCTTTTCTATCTTGCCCTCTCTCTCCACCCTCTCTCTCATCCCCTCACCCCCTCTCTCTGTCACTCCCCTTTCTCTCTCTCTCCCCTCTCTCCCCTTTATCCCCCCCTCTCTCCCCCTCTCTCCCTCTTTCTCGCTCCCCCTCTCTCTCTTGTTCCCTCTCCCCCCTCTCTCTCCCATCTCTCTCTCCCTCCTCTCCTCCTCCCTCTCTCATTCTCCCATCTCTCTCTTCCCCTCTCTCTCCCCTATCTCTGCCCCTCTCAGGGGAGCAGAGATAAGGCGACGGGCGGGTTGGCGGGGTAAAGAACGGGCGGGGAGGGAACGAGCAGCCACCCGCTACAATAGGCGCAATGGTCCTTTCTGTAGTTAACCCTGCTGCTGCTCACAGTCTCTGACGGGGCCGCTTACACAGATTTAAGTGACCGGCCGCGTTTAACCAGGGCTCCGGGAACTCGGCATCTGATGGGGACGAGGAGGGATCCAGAGGGAAGGCAGGGACAACATGGAATCCGGCAACAGAGTGGCTCCGTTAATGGATTCATTCCACAGTGAGTTCAGTTCAGTAACAACACACACACACACACGCCGGTAGATCCGCGGCCACTGGTTCAGGAGATGGATCCAATTATTGACCAACAGGCTGTGGGTGGAATCCGACTGTGACAGACAGACAGACAGACAGACTCCACAGTGTCCACAGGAGCGGGTGTTCACTCTGATCAATAACTCAGACACAGTGAAGTTCACAATGTGAACCCCTCTCTCCCAGTCACACCGTGCCGGAGAGCTGCCTGCCTGCCGGCCTACCTGTCCCGAGCACTGGGACAACTGTGGGCAAGGTGCGACTGAAGGCAAGAACAACATTCTAGTGGGTCCCGGCCGGCAGCAGTGAGAGAAAAAGAGGGCTAGTTTCGGCTGTCTGAAGATAAAAAAATCACAGCGTTAATTCAAAAATATTTCACTGAGAGGATTGATATTCATCACATATTCTTGTATAACGATCCTCAGTTGGGAACTTGTAACATGATCAGAATCAGGTCAAAACCAGTTAACACACGGATGGAGTTATAAAACTTGAATTGTTCTGCTCACTTACCAGGGATTCCAAGGGCAGCAATGATCACGTACAGGATTTTCTGCACGTCTAAATATTGCCTATACTTTTCCAACATGATCTCTGCCCAGTGACGTGTGAGCTAACGGTAATGTCTCGGAATGAAATGCTGTGGCAGAACATTCCTGGAGATTTTATACCAATTTCCGTCCCCACCCACCGGGGCAGTGAAGTTTCAACAGTTTAAAAATGGAGATTTTGAAATTATTCGCAAACAGATGACATCAGCCAGCCGAGTGAAATCCCTGCTGAGACAGACAGACAGACAGACAGACAGACAGACAGGCTGTGATTTAATCAGGGAATTGATTGAGAAAGTCCAAAGACTGTGAATTGTGGCGATGGATACTGTGGGATGGAAATTGGGAGCGGATATTGGGAAGGGGATATTGTTTGAAACTCCATCAGATGCAAGTGTCCAGCTGATGTGGTTGGTGTGTGTGAGTTGCTTCAATCCGTTTCACTCAGCAAGGAAGGCAGGCAATGGCAAATTGCAAGGGGGGCCCCTCTCAGGTGAGGGCTTGTGGTGGGCAGTTTGAAGGTGGACTGGACTGGGCTGTGGACCTTTGCCCACAGCCTTAAAAAGCCAGTGTCCAGCACCCTGAAAAGCCTCTCCTGTCCTGTCCTGCCCTGTCCTGTCCTGTCCTGTGTCCACTCTCACACTCTCACACTCTCCTCCTCCTCCTCCTCCTCCTCCTCCTCCTCCTCCTCCCCCTCCTCCTCCAGCAGCAGCTCGTCGTCCAGCTCCTCCTGCTCTCACCCACCTGCCTGCCTGTCTCCAATGGGAAGGGAGGGGAGGCGTGGGCAAGGTGTTTGTGTGTGAATGTTGGTCAGTGTGTGTGTGCTGCTGGCGGGCGCAGAGGTGGGAGCTGCGCTAGAGGGAGAGAGAGGGAGAGAGACGGAGCGATGATGCCGAGGCGGCGGCGGGCGGAGAGTGGCCGGGCCGGGCCGGCGTGAAGTGAAGTGATGCTGTCAGGTAGGTAGGTCGGTGGGTCGATGGATGGATCGGTCGATCGGTAGAAAAATGTTGATGGGTTGAAAAATGGTGCAAACTGTGCGCGGCGGGCGGGCGGCGCGTGTGAGAGAGAGAGAAATGCATGGCGAAAGAGGGCAGGGAGAGCGGGCAAAGTGTACGGAGCGAGAGAGGCTGTTGCAATGCCGGTAGCGGTTGAAAAAAAAAAAAAAATGTTGTTAAATAAAGACTTTATTAATACTTTGTCAAGATGGATGGATGGGATGGGTGTGGTGTGGTGAATAAGCCGGGAGTGCTGGTGAAAATGAGTGTGGTTTGTTGTGGGGACGGAGGTGGAGGTCGTGCATAAAAAAGAATTTTTGAAAAATGTTTATTTTTGCAGAAAGGAGAGATTTGAGAGCGGGTCCCCCCCCCTGGACTTTGACTCCGAGAGAGAGCCGAGAGTGTGTGTGTGTGTGTGCGAGTCCCGGGGATCTGGGGATTCAGCGGGGGAGAGAGAGAGAGGCGCGCACACACGGGAAAGCCGGTTTACTAAAAGATGGAAAAACGGGGTAAATTCGATTTAATTTTGGAAAAGACTTTGCTCAAAGGATGCAATGCACTTGTAGGGATGTGTGTAAAAATTATGGAGACTTTTTTTACATTTTTTCCCCAGGTTTCGTCGAATGAGAGAAATGTGTATTCAGCAGCCAGCCTGCAGCAAGCCAGCCAGCCACGCCACGGACTTACAGAAAAGCAGAAAACGGGGTAAAATCGATTTAATTTTTGAAAGCACTTTGCTCAAAGGATGCAATGCACTTGTAGGGATGTGTGCAAAAATTATTGAGACTTTTTTTTACATTTTTTCCCCAGGTTTCGTCGAATGAGAGAAATGTGTATTCAGCAGCCAGCCTGCAGCCAGCACATGGACTTGGAGAAAGCAACACACAATGCAAAGAAAAACTGAGAAATGTCGACATATTCTGCTTGAGTGAGACTGTGGCCCGAGAGTCCAGCAGAGACATTGGCAAGGGTGGAAAAATTAATTTGTACATTTTTAACCATTTTAATGTGAAAAACACACAGAGATAGAGGGAGCTAATGCAAAAGCCTGCAATTGTAAAAGGGGGAAAACAAGAGATTTTTGAATTTAGTTTCCACAATACTTGTCTCAAAGGTTGCAATGCACTTGTAGGGATGTGTGCAAATCATTATTGACACGTTTTTTACATTTTTTCCCCAGATTTCGCCAAAGGAGAGAAATGTGTACTCAGCAGCCAGCCATCCAGACAGTCACGTGGTCTTGCAGAAAGCAACACACAATGCCAAGAAATGCTGTGAAATGTCCCGTTTGCTTCAGGCTGTGGCCCGAGAGTCCAGCAGAGCTACTGGCAAGGGTTGAACATTTCATTTGTACATTTAATAAAAAAAAATTCTTGCTTGCTTGTTATTAAAGTGATTTACAATTTTCTTACAATGAAATAAAAAGACAATTCTTCCAATCACACAGCACGCCTGACTTATGAATATTATTCTCGTCGCGCACTGAGGCCGGATGAGCCTCCGGGAGGGAGGGAGGGGGCGGCCGGCCGGCCGGCCACTATAAAGAACATTGCCTTTTTGGGTAAGTCAAATCAATTTTCACTGTTCTGCTAATATAGAATAGTAGACATTGATTTTACTAACCCAAAAACACAATTTTTTAACAATTGGTCACCTCACACACACACAGAGGTGCGCTAGCAGAAATCGGTGAGAAGTGACATGGACGATCAGGATGGACACACAGGAGAGCGGGTGGTGGCTGGGGGCTAGTACAGACCCGAAGGGACATCCAAAAAAGTCTTGGGGCAAAAAGCGGTGAAAAATGACTTGGAAGATTAGGATGGACTTGGGTGGGTAGTGGACTGAGGGTGGGTAGTGGCTGAGGGCTAGTACAGACCTGTAGGGCCGAAGGGCCATCCAAAAGTCATTTTGGGCAAAAATCAGTTAGAAATGACATGGAATGGTAAGGTGGACACACATGAGGGTGGGTAGTGGCTGGGGGCTAGTACAGACCTGTAGGGCCGAACGGCCATCCAAAAACCTCTTTGGGGCAAAAATCCAGTGTCCAGCACCCTGGAAAGCCAGTGTCCAGCTCCCTGAACAGCGAGTGTCCAGCACCGAGCAATGCCAGTGTCCTTCTCCCTCAAAATCCAGTGTCAGGCTAGGGGCTAGTACAGGCCTGCTGGGGCCGAATGGCCATCTAAAAACCTCTTTGGGGCCAAAAATCCAGTGTCCAGCACCCTGTAAAGTCAGTGTTCAGCTCCCTGAATAGCTAGTGTCAAGCACCGAGCAATGCCAGTGTCCTTCCCCCTCAGAATCCAGTGTCCAGCCAGTGTCCAGGGGCTAGTACAGGCCTGCTGGGGCCGAACGGCCATCTAAAAACCTGTCAGGGGCCAAAAATCCAGTGTCCAGCACCCTGTAAAGTCAGTGTTCAGCTCCCTGAACAGCTAGTGTCCAGCACCGAGCAACGCCAGTGTCCTTCCCCCTCAGAATGCAGTGTCCAGGGGCTAGTACAGGCCTGCTGGGGCCGAATGGCCATCTAAAAACCTCTTTGGGGCCAAAAATCCAGTGTCCAGCACCCTGGAAAGTCAGTGTTCAGCTCCCTGAACAGCTAGTGTCCATCACTGAGCAATGCCAGTGTCCTTCCCCCTCAGAATCCAGTGTCCAGCCAGTGTCCAGGGGCTAGTACAGGCCTGCTGGGGCCGAACGGCCATCTAAAACATGTCAGGGGCCAAAAATCCAGTGTCCAGCACCCTGTAAAGTCAGTGTTCAGCTCCCTGAACAGCTAGTGTCCATCACAACGCCAGTGCCCCTCCTCAGAATCCAGTGTCCAGCCAGTGTCCAGGGGCTAGTACAGGCCTGCTGGGGCCGAACGGCCATCTAAAAACCCCTTTGGGGCCAAAAATCCAGTGTCCAGCACCCTGGAAAGTCAGTGTTCAGCTCCCTGAACAGCTAGTGTCCATCACTGAGCGACGCCAGTGTCCTTCCCCCTCAGAATCCAGTGTCCAGCCAGTGTCCAGGGGCTAGTACAGGCCTGCTGGGGCCGAACGGCCATCTAAAAACCTGTCAGGGGCCAAAAATCCAGTGTCCAGCACCCTGTAAAGTCAGTGTTCAGCTCCCTGAATAGCTAGTGTCCAGCACTGAGCGACGCCAGTGTCCTTCCCCCTCAGAATCCAGTGTCCAGCCAGTGTCCAGGGGCTAGTACAGGCCTGCTGGGGCCAAACGGCCATCTAAAACCCTGTCAGGGGCCAAAAATCCAGTGTCCAGCACCCTGTAAAGTCAGTGTCCAGCTCCCTGAACAGCTAGTGTCCATCACCAAGCAATGCCAGTGTCCTTCCCCCTCAATTGCCAGTGTCCAGCCAGTGTCCAGGGGCTAGTACAGGCCTGCTGGGGCCGAACGGCCATCTAAAAACCTCTTTGGGGCCAAAAATCCAGTGTCCAGCACCCTGGAAAGCCGGTTCCCAGCTCCCTGAACAGCTAGTGTCCAGCACCAAGCAATGCCAGTGTCCTTCCCCCTCAGAATGCCAGTGTCCAGCCAGTGTCCAGGGGCTAGTACAGGCCTGCTGGGGCCGAACGGCCATCTAAAAACCTCTTTGGGGCCAAAAATCCAGTGTCCAGCACCCTGTAAAGTCAGTGTTCAGCTCCCTGAACAGCTAGTGTCCAGCACCAAGCAATGCCAGTGTCCTTCCCCCTCAAATTCCAGTGTCCAGCCAGTGTCCAGGGGCTAGTACAGGCCTGCTGGGGCCGAACGGCCATCTAAAACCTGTCAGGGGCCAAAAATCCAGTGTCCAGCACCCTGAAAAGCCAGTGTCCAGCTCCCTGAACAGCTAGTGTCCAGCACCAAGCAATGCCAGTGTCCTTCCCCCTCAAATTCCAGTGTCCAGCCAGTGGATAGGGGCTAGTACAGACCTGCTGGGGCCGAACGGCCATCTAAAAACATCTTTGGGGCCAAAAATCCAGTGTCCAGCACCCTGGAAAGCCGGTTCCCAGCTCCCTGAACAGCTAGTGTCCAGCACCAAGCAATGCCAGTGTCCTTCCCCCTCAAATTCCAGTGTCCAGCCAGTGGCTAGGGGCTAGTACAGACCTGCTGGGGCCGAGTGGCCATCTAAAAACCATCTTTGGGGCCAAAAATCCAGTGTCCAGCACCCTGTACAGTTCCCAGCTCCCTGAACAGCTAGTGTCCAGCACCAAGCAATGCCAGTGTCCTTCCCCCTCAAAATCCAGTGTCCAGCCAGTGGCTAGGGGCTAGTACAGACCTGCTGGGGCCGAGTGGCCATCTAAAAACATCTAAAATCCTCTTTGGGGCCAAAAATCCAGTGTCCAGCACCCTGAAAGGCCAGTGTCCAGCTCACCTGAACAGCTAGTGTCCAGCACCAAGCAATGCCAGTGTCCTTCCCCCTCAAAATCCAGTGTCCAGCCGGTGGCTAGGGGCTAGTACAGGCCTGCTGGGGCCGAATGGCCATCTAAAAACCTCTTTGGGCCAAAAATCCAGTGTCCAGCACCCTGTAAAGCCGGTTCCCAGCTCCCTGAACAGCTAGTGTCCAGCACCAAGCAATGCCAGTGTCCTTCCCCCTCAAAATCCAGTGTCCAGCACCCTGAAAAAACACTGTCCAGCTCCCCTGAACAGCTAGTGTCCCACACCAAGCAATGCCAGTGTCCTTCCCCCTCAAATTCCAGTGTCCAGCCAGTGGATAGGGGCTAGTACAGACCTGCTGGGGCCGAGTGGCCATCTAAAAACATCTAAAAACATCTTTGGGGCCAAAAATCCAGTGTCCAGCACCCTGCAAAGCCGGTTCCCAGCTCCCTGAACAGCTAGTGTCCAGCACCAAGCAATGCCAGTGTCCTTCCCCCTCAAAATCCAGTGTCCAGCCAGTGGCTAGGGGCTAGTACAGACCTGCTGGGGCCGAGTGGCCATCTAAAAACATCTTTGGGGCCAAAAATCCAGTGTCCAGCACCCTGTAAAGCCAGTTTCCAGCTCCCTGAACAGCTAGTGTCCAGCACCAAGCAATGCCAGTGTCCTTCCCCCTCAAAATCCAGTGTCCAGCACCCTGAAAAAACACTGTCCAGCTCCCCCTGAACAACAGCTAGTTTCCCCCGCACCAAGCAATGCCAGTGTCCAAGCAATGCTAGTGTCCCCGCACCAAGCAATCTGAGGAAGGACATTCTTGCTATTGAGGGAGCCCAGCTTGACTCAAAGGCATCCATTTTAAGATTATTTTTTTCTACTTTGCACTCACTGATTTATAAATGAAATAGTGAGTGGTGTTTCTCTCTGCTAAATGACTGCTCTTTATTAATTAAAATATATTTCAATCTCCAACCTGGTTTGGTGTATCTTTCCAGGTTCCAAAACAGTTTGGATATTTAAAAATAATGTATTTATTCAGACAGAGAGAGAGAGAGAGAGAGAGAGAGAGAGAGAGAGAGAGAGAGAGAGAGAGAGAGAGATAGTGTGTCCCAGTGGTGGGACAGACAGACAGACAGACAGAGAGAGAGAAGAGACAGAGAGAGAGAGAAAGAGAAAGGCAGGAGAGATGTGGAGAGGGGGTCGGGAGATGAAAGTCTCATTCCCGGACTAGCTTTTTAGGCTTTCAAACCCTGTCTGTGATTTCTGGCCTCAAAAGCCTGTTTCTTGAGAGAGAGAGAGAGAGCAGTCCTTATGCTGTTGTACAGGGCCCTGGTGAGACCACACCTGGAGTATTGCGTACAGTTGTGGTCCCCTAATCTGAGGAAGGACATTCTCGCTATTGAGGGAGCCCAGCTTGACCAAAAGGCATCCATTTTTAAATTATTTTAAAATTATTTTGCACTCGCTGGTTCAAAAATTAAATAGTGAGTGGTGTTTCTCTCTACTAAATGACTGCTCTTTCTTAATTATTTTTTTTTTTCAATCTCCAACAATCTCTGGTGTTTGTTTCCAGGTTCCTAAACAGTGTTTGGATGTTAGAAACATAGAAACATAGAAATTAGGTGCAGGAGCAGGCCATTCGGCAGCCAGCTCATGGACTTGGAGAAAGCAACACACAATGCAAAGAAAAACTGAGAAATGTCGACATATTCTGCTTGCGACTGTGGCCCGAGAGTCCAGCAGAGACATTGGCAAGGATGGAAAAATTAATTTGTACATTTTAAAAAAACCATTTTAATGTGAAAAACACACACACAGAGCAAGAGAGGGAGCTAAGCCAAAAGCCTGCAGTTTAAAAAGGGGGAAAACAAGAGATTTTTGCATTTATTTCTCACAATACTTGGCTCAAAGGTTGCAATGCACTTGTGGGGATGTGTGCAAATCATTATTGACACGTTTTTTTTACATTTTTTTTTCCCCTAGATTTCACCAAAGGAGAGAAATGTGTATTCAGCAGCCAGCCAGCCAGCCAGCCAGACAGCCACGTGGTCTTGCAGAAAGCAACACACAATGCAAAGGAATGCTGTGAAATGTCCTATTTGCTTGAGACTGTGGCCCGAGGGTCCAGCAGAGCTACTGGCAAGGGTGGAACATTTAATTTGTACATTTTAAACAAACTTTTTGCTTGCTTGCTTGCTTGTTATTAAAGTGATTTACAATTTTCTTACAATGAAATAAAAAGACAATTCTTCCAATCACACAGCACACACCTGCCTTATGAATATTATTCCTCGTCGCACACTGAGGCCGGATGAGCCTCCGGGAGGGAGGGCGGGGCAGCCACTATAAAGAAAATTGCCTTTTTGGGTAATTCAAATCAATTTTCACTGTTCTGCTAATATAGAATAGTCCACATTGATTTTACTAACCCAAAAACACAATTTTATTAAAATTGGTCATCTCACACACACACAGGTGCGCTCGCAGAAATCGGTGAAAAATTACATGGACAATCAGGATGGACACACATGAGTGTGGGCGGTGGCTGGGGGCTAGTACAGACCCGAAGGGCCATCCAAAAAAGTCCTTTTGGGGCAAAAATTGGTGAAAAAATGACTTGGAAGATTAGGATGGACACACATGAGATTGGGTGGTAGCTGGGGCTAGTGCAGACTTGTATAGGCGAAGGGCCCATCCAAAAAAAGAAAGGGAGAGAGAGAGAGGTGGGGGGGGGGGGGGGGGGTGGGGGGGGGGGGGGGGGGGGGGGCAGGAGAGATGTAACGAGGGGACTGGAGAGAAAGTCTCATTCATTCCCGGCCTAGCTTTTCAGGCT
The DNA here is from genome assembly GCA_035221665.1 of Okamejei kenojei. Lineage (NCBI taxonomy): Eukaryota > Metazoa > Chordata > Chondrichthyes > Rajiformes > Rajidae > Okamejei > Okamejei kenojei. Next base: position 22,440 of record JAVHYY010000402.1, on the reverse strand, counting down.
TTTAACCTTTTAACCCGTGTCATTAATTTCTGGCCTCAAAAAAAGCCTGTTTTTTGAACGGATGGGAGAGAGAGAGAGAGAGAGAGAGAGAGAGAGAGGTCCTTCTGCAGTTGTAACAGGGCCCCGGTGAGAGCACACCTGGAGAATTACATACAGTTGTGGTTCGGAAGATTCTTGCTATTGAGGGAGCCCAGCTTGACCCAAAGGCATCCATTTTAAAATTATTTTTAAATTAAATAGCGAGTGGTGTTTCTCTCTACTAAATGACTGCTCTTTATTAATTAAAATATATTTCAATCTCCAACCAGGTTTGGTGTATCTTTCCAGGTTCCAAAACAGTTTGGATATTTAAAAATAATGTTTTTATTCAGAGAGAGAGAGAGAGAGAGAGAGGGAGATAGTGTGTCCCAGTGGTGGGACGGACACAGAGAGAGAGAAAGAGAGAGAGAGAGAGAGAGAGAGAGAGAGAGAAGAGAGAGAGAGAGAGAGGGGGAAAGAGAGAGAGAGAGAGGGGGCAGGAGAGATGTAGAGAGGGGGTAGGGAGATGAAAGTCTCATTCCCGGCCTAGCTTTTTAGGCTTTCAACCCCTGTCTGTGATTTCTGGCCTCAAAAGCCTGTTTCTTGAGAGAGAGAGCTAATAAGTTTTTTTCCCTCCTCTCGTCCCCTCCTCCTTTCTCGTTCCCCCTCTCCATCCAGCTCGGACGGAGGCCGGGCCTAAACGACACTTTTAAACAAAACAAGAGCTCGGAGCGCAAAACATTAAATTGAATCTAAAACGATTGAAAGAAGAGAGAGAGAACGAAACGCACAAAGAAAAAGAGATGCAGACCATCAGGCCCTGGGGATTTATCAGCCTTCAGACCCATCCGTCTATCCAACACCATTTCCTGCCTAATGTGGATTTCCTTCAGTTCCCCCGTCACCCCAGATCCTCTGGCCACTAGTACATCAGGAAGATTGTTTGTGTCCTCCTTAGTGAAGACGGATCCAAAGTACCTGTTCAACTCATCTGCCATTTCCTTGTTCCCCATAATAAATTCACCTTTTTCAGTCTTCAAGGGTCCAACTTTGGTCTGAACTAATTATTTCCTCTTCACATACCTAAAGAAGCTTTTACTCTCCTGCTTTATATTCTTGGCTAGCTTACCTTCGTACCTCATCTTTTCTCCCCGTATTGCCTTGTTAGTTATCTTCTGTTGCTCTTTAAACATTACCCAGTCCTCTTGCTTCCCGCCCATCTTTGCTATGTTGTACTTTATTTTTACACTGTCCCTGACTTCCCTTGTCAGCCCCGGTCGCCCCTTACTCACTCCCCTTGGAATCTTTCTTACTCTTTGGAATGAACGGATCCTGCACCTTCTGTATTATTCCCAGAAACACCTGCCGTTGTTGTTCCACTCTCATCCCTGCTAGGGCATCTCTCCAGTCAACTTTGGCCAGCTCCTCCCTCCCTCATGGCTCCGGCGGTGAATGTCAGGGGCCGGAGCCCGGAGCGGAGAGGCTGCGGCCGCCTCTGGGATGGATGGATGCGCTCAGGGCGCGGGTTTATTCATGAGCCGAAGCGCTGAGGTGAGCGGATATTTCACCCACCGCGCTCTTCACCTGCTCCCTGAACTTGGACTGGGTCACCGCGTAAATAAATGTGTTGGTGCAGCAGCTGAGATTACTCAGCAAGTACCCGACGAAGCAGTGTCCAGCTCCCAACAAGCGGGGACGACGCCGGGGCATGGTGGGGGCTACGGACAGGAGAATCCCTGGGCGATGAAGGCACCGGGGGGTACGGCGAAGAGGAGGGCGAGGAAGCCGGAGAAAGCGGGACCACAGCCGGGAGACGGACAGGAGAAGGACGAGGGAGACCCAGAGGAACGGGCAAGGCACTAGGCCGCGGAAAGTGACAGCGGAGTAGCATACGGAGCCGCCGGAGGAGGCAAAGGCTCGTTCACGAGCCGGAGATGCTGGTGGGACCGGCGGTACACCTTGCCGTCGTGGTTGACAATATACGAACGAGGGGAGCCGGCAGAACCGATGACCATGGCCAGCTTGGAGCAGCCAGAAATGGACCTCATACGGACCGCCTGGGTGGGCAGAAGAGGGAGGAGGACACAGCAGGACCTGTCATGGGAATGCTTCTGTGTACCGTGTTTATGGGCAATGCGTTTCCGGATCAAGGCAGGTTTAAGGACAGAGGGGGACAGGGACTGCTGAGACACCGGGACGTGGGCCTCGTGACACGGGACATGAGTCGCTGAGCCGGGGAGCCCAGGGCATGGTCGCGGGAGATGTTCAGCAGGGTCAGGTAGGTCGGAGCGGGATAGGCGGCAACGTTCCAACAATCCTTTAGCACTGCGGACCATGCAACTCGGCCAGTCCGTTGCTGTGCGGTTATTCCGGGCTGCTGGTGTAGTGACAAAAGTTCCATCATTCGGCAAAAGTAGGGAACTCGGTGCAGGTGAACTGGCTGCCGTTGTCCGACAGCAGGCTGACCGGAGACCCGAAGGTGGCAAAGTGGCGGCGCAACTTCTCGATGACCGCGGAGGAAGAGAGGGGAGTGGAGCTGGTCAACTTCAAACCAGCTGGAGTAAGAGTCGACAAGCACCAGGAAGTGCTTTCCGTGCCTCTCGAAGATGTCGGTTGCCAGCGCAGACCAGGGCAGGTTAGCAGCTGGCTGCTGCAGGAGCGGCTGCCGCTGTTGCTGTGGAACGAGGCTGTTGCAGGTAGGGCACGTGGAGACTCTATCCCGGAAGTTGCGAGGCATGTCGGACCAGAAGAACTGACTCTGAGCGATGGAAAGGGTCGCCTCGGCCCCAGGATGGCCACGATGAGCGGTCTCGAAGTATTGTTCTTGGAGTGCTGCGGGCACCACCACCTTGTGCCCCTTCACAATCACACCATCACGCAGCACCAACTCGTCACGAAACCAAGAAGTAAGGTGCCGCTGCAGCTGGCAGGGAAGAACGGCGGTCTGGCCAGCCCTGCTTGATGATCGCGGCCAGCTGTTGTAGCGAAGCATTAGCCGCCATGTGCTTGGCCAGGGACTTCAACTGACTGGAGGGCACGAAATTGACGTTTAGGACTATCAGATCGGATGCCTCGTACGGATGTCGGGCTGTGGATGAGAGAGGCGCCCGAGACAAACATGTCCTTGCCCTTGCGATAAACCACTGTGAAAGTGAAGCGTTGTAGCTGGAGCATCATGCGCTGGAGCCGGGAGGAGGCCACGTGTATCGGCTTGTTGAGGATGGTGACCAGAGGCTGGTGGTCCGTTTCAATAGTGAAGCAGGTGTCCAGGATATAGTCCTTGAATTTAGAGCAGGCAAAGACAACAGCCAGCAGCTCCTTTTCAATCTGGGCATGGCGTTGTTCAGCGGTCGTCATCATGCGGGATGCGTAGGACACAAGCAGTTGCACCCCGTCATGGATCTGCAGGCAGGCGGCCCCGAGGCCAAACTTAGATGCATCACATGTGAGAACGATGGGGAGCTGGAGGTCAAATTACTTCAGCGTTGGCATGCTGATCAGCTTGGATTTGAGGGTGTCGAATGCTTTCTGGTGTTGCGGGAACCAGGCCCAGGCAGTGTCCTTTTTCACCAGGTCCCTCAGAGGGGCGCTCAGTTCACTCAAGTCGGGGATGAACTTTCCCAGGTAGTTGACCAGGCCCAGGAAGCGCCGTAGACCAGGCACGTCAGCAGGTGCAGGCATCTCGGATATTGCGGCCGTCTTCTGTGGGTCGGGCTTCAGCCCCAATGCTGTGAAGACATGCCCCACGTAGGTGACCTCAGGGACCCGGAATCGGCACTTCTTCGGGTTGAGCTTCAGGTAGACTTCTCGGGCCCGCTGCAGCACCTGTCGAAGTTGGTGGTCATGCTCAGCGAAATTCTTCCCGTAAACCAGGATGTCGTCGACAATGATGGCACACGGGAGCCCGGCAAAACAGTTGTCCCATGGTCCTTTGGAATACCTCGCTGGCAGAGTTGATCCCAAACGGCATGCGGAGGAGGAAGCGATAGCTGCCGAAAGGCGTGCTGAATGTCGTCAGATGCGAGGATCGTTCGTCCAGAGGTATCTGCCCAGAATGAACTCTTGCCATCGAGAACAGAGAACACGGTGGCAGGGCCAACCTGTGCAGCAACATCCTCCACCGTCCGCATGGATAGTGCGGGCGCCTGATGGCCAAGTTCAAGTCCTTAGGGTTGATGCAGATCCGTAGTTCACTCTTATCTTTCTGCGCAACGACAACCATAGTGGAGACCCACCGGGTGGGGGACCGTTACTGACTTCAGGATGCCCGTGGCCACCATCTGGAGAAGAGTAGGTGGCCACGGACATCTCAGTAACTCAGAGGGTGAGGCAGCATTTACAGAGCAAAGGAATAGGTGACGATTCGGGTCGAGACCTTTCTTCAGATTCAAGAACCATTTACTTTGCTCCATAGATGCTGCCTCACACGCTGAGTTTCTCCAGCATGTTTGTGTACCAGCAATAGAGTCAAATCACCTTCACTGGACAAGAGGTGCAGGAGGAGGCCATTCGGCCCTTCGAGCCAGCACAATAGACAAGAGGGTGCAGGAGGAGGCCATTCGGCCCTTCAAGCCAGCACCGCCATTCACTGTGATCATGGCTGATCATCCCCTATCAGTACTCCGTTCCTGCCTTCTCCCCATATCCCTTGACTCTGTTATCTTTAAGAGCTCTATCTAGCTCTCCCTTGAAAAAAAACATCCAGAGAACCAGCCTCCACCGCCCTCTGAGGCAGGAGAATCCCAGACTCACAACTCTCTGGGTGGAAAGGTTTTCTCTAGTGATGCTGCCTGACCCGCTGAGTTACTCCTGCATGTTGTGTCCATCTTCGGTGTAACCCAGCATCGGCAGTTCCTTATCACACTCTCCCTCTTTGACTGTCTCTCTCTCTCTCTCTCTCTGACTCTCTCTGACTCTCTCTCTCTCTCTCTCTCTCTCTCTCTCTCTCTCTCTCTCTCTCTCTCTCTCTCTCTCTCTCTCCCTCTCTCTCTCTCTCTCTCTCTCTCTCTCTCTCTCGCCCTCTCTCTCTCTCTCTCCCTCCCTCCCCCCCTCTCTCTCTCTGTATTGAGTCTAGAATTTGGGAGGTCACGTTATAGTTGTACAAGGCGTTGGTGAGGCTGCATTTAGAGTATTGCGTTCAGTTCTAGGCACCGTGTTACAGGAAAGATGTCATCGAGCTTGGAAAGGGCGCAGGGAAGATTTACGAGGATGTTGCCGGGACTCGAGGGTCCTGAGCTACAGGGAGAGGTTGGGGCAGGGCTGGGACTATTCCTTGGAGCGCAGGAAGATGAGGGGTGATCTTGTAGAGGTGTACAAAATCACCAGAGTTTCTCTCTCATTCTTTCTCTGTTTCTCTCCCTCTCTGTCTGTCTGTCTCTCTTTTTCTCTATCTCTCTCTCTCTCTCACTCTGTCTCTCTCTGTCTCTCTCTCTCTCACTCTCTGTCTCTCTCTCTCTCTCTCCCTCATCGAGGTCACACCAACTTCTCATTTTCACCCAGCAAACAACTTACAATGGCCTGTATCCTTTATGATCGTTCCTTCTCTGTCACTCTCTTTCTATCTCTCTCTCTGTGTCTCTGACCCTCTCTCTGTCTCTCTCTATCTTTCTCTCTCTCTCACTCTGTATTGTCTAGAAGTTGAGAGGTCAAACGCGGGCAGGTGGGACTAGTGTAGATGATGCATGTTGGCCTGGGTGGGTAAGCGGGGCCGAAGGGCCTGTTTACGCGCCGTATCTCTCTCTCTCTCTCTCTCTCTCTCTCTCTGTCTCTCTCTCTCTCTGTCTCTCTCTCTCTCTCTGTGTCTCTCTCTCTTTGTCCCTCAGGGCTCGAAATTAGCGATTGCCCGGGTGCCAATGACCACTCAAAGCGCCGCCGGGCAACCTAAACACCGAGTCATTTTGCCCGACTTGGCAACCAGATACTGGTTTGTACCGAAGCTAGACACAAAAGCCTGGAGTAACTCAGCGGGTCAGGCAGCATCTCTGGAGAAAAGGAACGTGACGTTTCGGGCAGGCGACGGCTGTGCAGGACAAATATTCTAGGTACGGGGTGAGGAAGGGTCGGAGCAAATGACGGGCCCCGAACAGCGGCAGCCCCGGCAGCAGCGGCCGTGACAGCGGCTCCACCTCCTCCTCCTCCCGCCCCCCACCCGCCGTGATAACGGCTTCTGCGTGTAAATCCACTAACCGCGCATTCAAACCAAACCCCTCCCTCCCTCCCTCCTTCCTCCCGGCCTCGACGTGCGGGAGGGTTTGTTTTGAAAGCGGTTATCGTCGTTTACAAGTAGAGGCCGTTATCAGACCGGGCGGAGTGCGGGAGGATGAGGAGATGGTGCCGCTGTCGCGGCCGCAGCTGCCGCTGTGCGAAGCCCGTCATTCGCTCCGACTGGTCTAAAGCAGATCCACCCCCTTATCCCGGGACCCTTCCTCTCCATCCCGCAATGATCCCCATTCCCTCTGTTCAGTTATCCCCTGTTCTCCCCTCCCCATCTACCCCACCCCCATCTATTCATCCTGCACTGATTACCCTATCCACCTCGCATTGATTCTCCTGCGACACACACCCCCATCCATCCTACACTGGTTCCCCAAATCACCCTGTACTTACCCATTTCCCATCCATCCTGCACTTTCTCCTCCATCTATCCTCTACTGATCCCCATCCATGCTGTACTAATCCACGCATTCATCCCGTACTGACCCACCCCACATTTACCCTGCACCATCCCCCATTCCCATCATTCATCCCGTAATGATCCCCCATTCATCCTGCACACATCCTCCGATCCACACTGTACTGACCCCCCATTCATCCTGCGCTGATCCCCCCTCCCATCCACCCTGTCGTGATCCTCCCATTCAAGACGAATGTGCGGAACAGTCTGAAAAAAGCGTCTCGACCCGAAATGTTGCCTATTTCCTTCGCTCCATAGATGCTGTCTCACCCGCTGAGTTTCTCCAGCACTTTTGTCTACCCCTATCCATCCCGTACTGAGCCCCCCTCCCCCCCCCATTCAACACCACTGACATCCCCGGTGCTCTCCCCTCACAATTTACCTTTTCCAACCAACACGTACTAATTCACCTGCCTCAATGAATCCATTCTGCCTTCTAAGCCCCCCCCCCCCCACACCCGCCATCTATCCACCCCGCACTGATTCACACACACACCCCTCCCTGACCCGATTGTGTTGGAAAAGTCTTCAGAGCGAACATTGACCATGTTTGATAACGGAATGCAATCAAATGTGTTTTAATTCCCAATGTAATTATTTGTTTTAATCCATAAAGATGTTCGATGGTCACTGCTACCGTTGACACGTTATTACAGAATTCATTTTAACGGCAAATCAATGCCTTTAATATTGAGTTTCAGTACTGTAGTTATTTAATGAGCAGTATTCACAACTATACGTACGCATATATGTTACCATGGTCCAGGATTTATTGACACAGGGTTGATCATACGCTGAATATTACAACCACAATTTTTCTTTGGAAGTGGAAAGAACTAATAGAAATTGTATTAATTGCAACGTGTAAAAATAGTTGAGATACTGTATTATAATGTTGCTGCATGTCATTGTGGTATATATCATGTCTTGATTGGTGAATATGTTTAGTTTGTGACTTTATTTGAAGCAGAAACAATATGTGAATGCTTCATTGAGCATAATTCCGACTGGTAACTACGCACTTCGTCCGAGCACATTATCGCACGCACCATGCAAGCCAACTTAAATGACCACATAAACTGTCATTTGGCAACCTAAAAAACTGCCAAGGTTGCCAGGCAGGCAACAGAGAAAAAAAGTTAAGTGAGAACCCTCTCTCTCTCTCCTCCTCTCTCTCTCTCTCCCACTCTCTCTCTCTCCCCTCTCTCTCTCTCCCCTCTCTATCTCCCCTCTCTCTCTCCCCCTCGCTCTCCTCCTCTCTCTCTCCCATTCTCTCTCCCTCTCTTTCTCTCCCATTCTCTCACCCGCCTTTCTCTCTCCCCCTCTCTCTCCCCATCTCTCCCTCCGTGTCTATCTCTCTCTCCGCCTCTCTTTCCCCGTCTCTCTTTTTCCTTCCTCTCCCTCCCCTCTCTCTCCCCACCTCTCACCCCACTTTATCCCACCTCTCGCCCCCCTCTCTCTCCCCCTCTTTCTCCCCCTCTCCCTCCCGCTCTCTCTCCCTCTCCTTCCCCTCCATCTCTCGTTCTCTCCCTCCGTCCTTCCCTCGCTCTTCCCCCTCAAAATGAGATAGCGAGAGATAACGAGAGGGAGACACAGGAGAGAGAGAGGTGGGAGAAGTGAGAGATAGAGTGAGAGGCGGGAGGAGAGAAAGAGAAAGAGGGGAGGGAGAGCGAGGTGGGATGAGTGAGAGACAGACAGAGCGAGGGAGAGGTGTGAGGAGTGGGAGAGTATGAGTGGGTGGGGGGGGGGGGGGTCAGGAGGGATGGGTGTGATCCCATGTTTGGGGACGGATTCCCTCTCCCGCCCCTCCCGCACTCTGGGTAAGTCCCCCCTCCGCGATCGACCACTCTCGTTGCTTCCCCCTGCCCTCCCGAAACTCCCCACTGCGCAAAGAAGAGAGGGATACTCTCTCTCTCTCTCTCTCTCTCTCTCTCTCTCTCTCTCTCTCTCTCTGCCTCCATCTATCTCTCTCTCTCTCGTTGTCTCTCCCCCTCTCTCTCTCTCTTCCATTCTCTCTCCCTCCCACTCTCTCTCTCCCCCTCTCGCTCCCCCCATTTCTCCCCCTTTTCCCTCTCACCCTCTCTGTTACCCCCTCTCTCTCTCCCCCTCTCTGTCGCCGTCTCTCTCTCCCCGTCTCTCTTCTTCCACTTCTCTTTCCCTCTCCCCGCCTCTCTTTCTCCTTCCTCCCCCTCCCCCTCCCCTTCCCCCCGGGTGGTGGGGTGGGGGGCAGGAGGAATGCGTGTGATCCCATGTATGGGGACAGATCCCCTCTCCCGCCCCCCTCCCCACTCTCGGTAAGTCCCCCACCGCGATCGACCGCCCTTGTTGTTTCCTCCTCCCCTCCCGAACCTTCCCCACTGCACAGAGAAGAGAGGGAGACTCTCGCTCTCCCTCTTTCTCTCTCTCGCTCTCTCTCACTTCTCTGTCCCTCTCTCGTTCTCTCTGTCTCTTTCTCTCTCTCTCTCCCTCAAAGTTTGTACATATCTGAAGCCGTTTACACGCTAATTGATGAAAGAGGCAACTATCTATTTTTCTCACACATTTCCGCATCTCATTTTTAGTCAAAACTGTGTGAAATTTGTCAAGAAAAGTCCCCCGATAAAGACTTTGATGTGTGTGTGTGTGTGTGTGTGTGTGTGTGTGTGTGTGTGTGTGTGTAAATATATATTTTTGTAATAGTAAAACTAACCATGTCCCAGTTTTTTTCCCTCCTCTCCTCCCCTCGTCCTTTCTCGTTCCCCCTCTCCACCCAGCTCGGACGGAGGCCGGGCCTAAACGACACTTTAAAACAAAACTGGAGCTCGGAGCGCCAAAAAAAAAAAAATGGAATCTAAAACGATTGAAAGAAGAGAGAGAGAACGAAATGCAAAAAAAAAGAGATACAGACCATCGGGCCCTGGGGATTTATCAGCCTTCAGTCCCATCAGTCTCCCCAGCACGATTTCCTGTCTAATGTGGATTTCGTTCAGTTTCTCCGACACCCCAGATCCTCTGAAGTTACAGCAGAAAGATTGTGTCCTCCTTAGTGAAGACGGATCCAAAATACCTGTTCAACTCATCTGCCATTTCCTTGTTCCCCATAATAAATTCACCTTTTTCAGTCTTCAAGGATCCAACTTTGGCCTGAACTAATTTTTTCCTCTTCACATACCTAAAGAAGCTTTTACTTTACTCCTGTATATTCTTGGCTAGCTTACCTTCGTGCCTCATATTTTCTCCACGTATTGCCTTTTTAGTTATCTTCTGTTGCTCTTTAAACATTACCCAATCCTCTTGCTTCCCGCTCATCTTTGCTACGTTGTACTTTATTTTTACACTGCCCGTGACTTCCCTTCTCAGCCCCGGTCGCCCCTTCCTCACTCCCCTTGGAATCTTTCTTCCTCTTTGGTATGAACGGATCCTGCACCTTCTGTATTATTCCCAGAAACACCTGCCATTGTTGTTCCCCTCTCATCCCTGCTAGGGCATCTTTCCAGTCAACTTTGGCCAGCTGCTCTCTCCCTCCCTCATGGCTCCGGCGGTGAATGTCAGGAGCCGGAGCCCGGAGCGGAGAGACTGCGGCCGCCTCTGGGATGGATGGATGCGCTCAGGCGCGGATTTATTAATGAGCCGAAGCGCTGAGGTGAGCGGATATTTCACCGCGCTCTTCACCTGCTCCCTGAACTTGGACTGGGTCACCGCGTAAATAAATGTGTTCGTGCAGCAGCTGAGATTACTCAGCAAAAACCCGACGTTGTTAAAGATATATTGAGACTCATTCACATAATTTCCTCTTCCTGTGATCTGACCATAGACGAACTGTACAACATTCGTCAGCCACAGGAGGATGAAGCTGCCGGAGATGGTGAAGAGTAAAACCACAGACCTCCTCCTGCTCTCCATCTCCGGGTCACTGCGGTTCCCCCCCTTGCTCTCACCCCTCAGCCCCTTACGGACCCGACTGGCCACTAAAATGTGGCGGGGGGACTGTCAGAGCGTTGAGCAGCAGGATGACAGCGAAAGGGAGGAGCGGAGTTAAAACCGTGTCGAACCAGGCAAATGCCACCCACCCGGGGTCAGTGTAATAACTGTCCACACCATGTCACAGCCCCACGGGGGGGACATTGTCGATGATTCTCCAGGGTTCCTGTGTGAAGTAGCGGGGAACGTTTTTCAGACAGAGCAGGACGCCGGCTGTTGCCAGAACCGCAGCCGCCGCAGTTTTCCCGGTGCAATATTTAGTTTTCAGCTTCTGGCAACAAATGGCGACAAAGCGATCAAAGGTGAAAGTGACGGTGAACCAGACAGAACAGTCTGTAGCTGCAAACGTCAGTACATCGATAACATTGCACACAGGGTAGATGGTCAGGAAACTCCAATAAAAGTAATGATGTCGGATCCAAAACAAAATGACCTCGGTGATCAGCGTCAGTAGATCGGCCGCTGCCATGGCCAGCAGGTAGCGAGTGGTGCAGGTGGAGAGGCCGCACTTTCCCCGGGACAGACAGGATCACAATCGCCACTACATTCACTGCGGGGGGAAAGACAAGGGAACGGACACTGGGCATTTACTCAACACGGTCTCCGGGGCTGAACACCGGCTCGACTTTCAGCTCCAGATCAGGAGTGTTGGAGTGGGTGCGCGGCTGCTGCAAGTTGAACAATGTCAGAGCCGGCTCCGACTGTGCCCGACCTGCCTGCCTGCCTGCCCGCTTCAGGGGAGCAGAGATAAGGCGACGGGCGGGCTGGCGGGGTAAAGGGCGGGCGGGGAGGGAACGAGCAGCCACCCGCTACAATAGGCGCAATGGTCCTTTCTGTAGTTAACCCTGCTGCTGCTCACAGTCTCTGACGGGGCCGCTTACACAGATTTAAGTGACCGGCCGCGTTTAACCAGGGCTCCGGGAACTCGGCATCTGATGGGGACGAGGAGGGATCCAGAGGGAAGGCAGGGACAACATGGAATCCGGCAGCAGAGTGGCTCCGTTAATGGATTCATTCCACAGTGAGTTCAGTTCAGTAACAACACACACACGCCGGTAGATCCGCGGCCACTGGTTCAGGAGATCGATCCAATTATTGACCAACAGGCTGTGGGTGGAATCCGACTGTGACAGACAGACTCCACAGTGTCCACAGGAGCGGGTGTTCACTCTGATCAATAACTCAGACACAGTGAAGTTCACAATGTGAACCCCTCTCTCCCAGTCACACCGTGCCGGAGAGCTGCCTGCCGGCCTACCTGTCCCGAGCACTGGGACAACTGTGGGCAAGGTGCGACTGAAGGCAAGAACAACATTCTAGTGGGTCCCGGCCGGCAGCAGTGAGAGAAAAAGAGGGTTAGTTTCGGCTGTCTGAAGATAAAAAAATCACAGCGTTAATTCAAAAATATTTCACTGAGAGGATTGATATTCATCACATATTCTTGTATAACGATCCTCAGTTGGGAACTTGTAACATGATCAGAATCAGGTAAAAACCAGTTAACACACGGATGGAGTTATAAAACTTGAATTGTTCTGCTCACTTACCAGGGATTCCAAGGGCAGCAATGATCACGTACAGGATTTTCTGCACGTCTAAATATTGCCTATACTTTTCCAACATGATCTCTGCCCAGTGACGTGTGAGCTAACGGTAATGTCTCGGAATGAAATGCTGTGGCAGAACATTCCTGGAGATTTTATACCAATTTCCGTCCCCACCGGGGCAGTGAAGTTTCAACAGTTTAAAAATGGAGATTTTGAAATTATTCGCAAACAGATGACATCAGCCAGCCGAGTGAAATCCCTGCTGAGACAGACAGACAGACAGACAGACAGACAGACAGACAGACAGACAGACAGGCTGTGATTTAATCAGGGAATTGATTGAGAAAGTCCAAAGACTGTGAATTGTGGCGATGGATACTGTGGGATGGAAATTGGGAGCGGATATTGGGAAGGGGATATTGTTTGAAACTCCATCAGATGCACGTGTCCAGCTGATGTGGTTGGTGTGTGTGAGTTGCTTCAATCCGTTTCACTCAGCAAGGAAGGCAGGCAATGGCAAATTGCAAGGGGGGCCCCTCTCAGGTGAGGGCTTGTGGTGGGCAGTTTGAAGGTGGACTGGACTGGGCTGTGGACCTTTGCCCACAGCCTTAAAAAGCCAGTGTCCAGCACCCTGAAAAGCCTCTCCTGTCCTGTCCTGCCCTGTCCTGTCCTGTGTCCACTCTCACACTCTCACACTCTCCTCCTCCTCCTCCTCCTCCTCCTCCTCCTCCTCCTCCTCCTCCTCCCCCTCCTCCTCCAGCAGCAGCTCGTCGTCCAGCTCCTCCTGCTCTCACCCACCTGCCTGCCTGTCTCCAATGGGAAGGGAGGGGAGGCGTGGGCAAGGTGTTTGTGTGTGAATTTTGGTCAGTGTGTGTGAGCTGCTGGCGGGCGCAGAGGTGGGAGCTGCGCTAGAGGGAGAGGGAGAGGGAGACGGAGCGATGATGCCGAGGCGGCGGCGGGCGGAGAGTGGCCGGGCCGGCGTGAAGTGAAGTGATGCTGTCAGGTAGGTAGGTGGGTCGATGGATCGATCGGTCGATCGGTAGAAAAATGTTGATGGGTTGAAAAATGGTGCAAACTGTGCGCGGCGTGTGAGAGAGAGAAATGCATGGCGAAAGAGGGCAGGGAGAGCGGGCAAAGTGTGCGGAGCGAGAGAGGCTGTTGCAATGCCGGTAGCGGTTGAAAAAAAAAAAAAAAGAAATGTTGTTAAATAAAGACTTTATTAATACTTTGTCAAGATGGATGGATGGGATGGGTGTGGTGTGGTGAATAAGCCGGGAATGCTGGTGAAAATGAGTGTGGTTTGTTGGGGAGACGGAGGTGGAGGTCGTGCATAAAAAAGAATTTTTTAAAAAATGTTTATTTTTGCAGAAAGGAGAGATTTGAGAGCGGGTCCCCCCCCCTGGACTTTGACTCCGAGATAGAGCCGAGAGTGTGTGTGTGTGTGTGTGTGCGCGAGTCCCGGGGATCTGGGGATGCAGCGCGGAGAGAGAGAGAGGCGCGCACACACGGGAAAGCCGGTTTACTAAAAGATGGAAAAACGGGGTAAATTCGATTTAATTTTTGAAAAGACTTTGCTCAAAGGATGCAATGCACTTGTAGGGATGTGTGTAAAAATTATGGAGACTTTTTATACATTTTTTCCCCAGGTTTCGTCGAATGAGAGAAATGTGTAACCGGCAGCAAGCCAGGCTGCAGCAAGCCAGCCAGCCAGCCACGCCATGGACTTACAGAAAAGCAGAAAACGGGGTAAATTCGATTTAATTTTTGAAAAGACTTTGCTCAAAGGGTGCAATGCACTTGTAGGGATGTGTGTAAAAATTATTGAGACGTTTTTTACATTTTTTCCCCAGATTTCGTCAAAGGACAGAAATGTGTATTCAGCAGCCAGCCTGCAGCCAGCTCATGGACTTGGAGAAAGCAACACACAATGCAAAGAAAAACTGAGAAATGTCGACATATTCTGCTTGAGACTGTGGCCCGAGAGTCCAGCAGAGACATTGGCAAGGGTGGAAAAATTAATTTGTACATTTTAAACCATTTTAATGTGAAAAACACAGAGCGAGAGAGAGGGACAGCTAAGCCAAAAGCCTGCAGTTGTAAAAGGGGGAAAACAAGAGATTTTTGAATTTATTTTTCACAATACTTGGCTCAAAGGTTGCAATGCACTTGTGGGGATGTGTGCAAATCATTATTGACACGTTTTTTACATTTTTTCCCCAGATTTCGCCAAAGGAGAGAAATGTGTACTCAGCAGCCAGCCAGCCAGACAGTCACGTGGTCTTGCAGAGAGCAACACACAATGCAAAGAAATGCTGTGAAATGTCCTATTTGCTTCAGGCTGTGGCCCGAGAGTCCAGCAGAGCTACTGGCAAGGGTTGAAAATTTCATTTGTACATTTAATAAAAAAATTTTGCTTGCCTGCTTGTTATTAAAGTGATTTACAATTTTCTTACAATGAAATAAAAAGACAATTCTTCCAATCACACAGCACGCCTGACTTATGAATATCATTCTCGTCGCACACTGAGGCCGGATGAGCCTCCGGGAGGGAGGGAGGGAGGGGGGCGGCCGGCCGGCCGGCCACTATAAAGAAAATTGCCTTTTTGGGTAAGTCAAATCAATTTTCACTGTTCTGCTAACATAGAATAGTAGACATAGATTTTACTAACCCAAAAACACAATTTTTTAACAATTGGTCATCACACACACACACAGGTGCGCTAGCAGAAATCGGCGAGAAGTGACATGGAAGATCAGGATGGACACACTTGAGAGTGGGTGGTTGCTGGGGGCTAGTACAGACCCGAAGGGCCATCCAAAAAAGTCATTTTGGGCAGAAATCAGTTAGAAATGACATGGAATAGTAAGGTGGACACACATGAGGGTGGGTAGTGGCTAGGGGCTAGTACGGACCTGTAGGGCCATCCAAAAAAGTATTGGGGCAAAAATCGGTGAAAAATGACTTGGAAGATTAGGATGGACTTGGGTGGGTAGTGGCTGTTGGTGAGTAATGGACTGAGGGTGGGTGGTGTCTGGGGGCTAGTACAGACCTGAAGGGTCATCCAAAATGTCATTTTGGGCAAAAATCAGTTAGAAATGACATGGAATGGTAAGGTGGACACACATGAGGGTGGGTAGTGGCTAGGGGCTAGTACAGACCTGTAGGGCCGAAGGGCCATCCAAAAACCTCTTTGGGGCAAAAATCCAGTGTCCAGCACCCTGTAAAGCCAGTGTCCAGCTCCCTGAAAAGCTAGTGTCCAGCACCGAGCAATGCCAGTGTCCTTCTCCCTCAAAATCCAGTGTCAGGCTAGGGGCTAGTACAGGCCTGCTGGGGCCGAATGGCCATCTAAGAACCTCTTTGGGGCCAAAAATCCAGTGTCCAGCACCCTGTAAAGCCAGTGTTCCAGCTCCCTGAACAGCTAGTGTCCAGCACCAAGCAACGCCAGTGTCCTTCCCCCTCAAAATCCAGTGTCCAGCACCCTGAAAAAACACTGTCCAGCTCCCCTGAACAGCTAGTGTCCAGCACCAAGCAATGCCAGTGTCCTTCCCCCTCAAATCCAGTGTCCAGCCAGTGGCTAGGGGCTAGTACAGACCTGCTGGGGCCGAGTGGCCATCTAAAAACCTCTTTGGGGCCAAAAATCCAGTGTCCAGCACCCTGTAAAGCCGGTTCCCAGCTCCCTGAACAGCTAGTGTCACACCAAGCAATGACAGTGTCCCTTCCCTCAAAATCCAGTGTCCAGCCAGTGGCTCCAGGGCTAGTACAGCCTGCTGGGGCCGAGTGGCCATCTAAAAACATCTGTGGGCCAAAAATCCAGTGTCCAGCACCCTGCAAAGTCGTTGTTCCCCAGCTCCCTGAATAGCTAGTGTCCAGCACCAAGCAATGCCAGTGCCCTCCCCCCCCTCAAAAATCCAGTGTCCAGCCAGTGGTCCTAGGGGCTAGTACAGACCTGCTGGGGCCGAGTGACGGCCATCTAAAAAACATCTTTGGGGCCAAAAAATCCAGTGTCCAGCACCCTGCAAAGTCAGTGTTCCCAGCGCCCTGAACAGCTAGTGTCCAGCACCAAGCAATGCCAGTGTCCTTGGGCGAACGGCCCCCCCAAAAATCCAGTGTCCAGCACCCTGGAAAAAACACTGTCCAGCTCCCCTGAACAGCTAGTGTCCAGCACCAAGCAATGCCAGTGTCCTTCCCCCTCAGAATCCAGTGTCCAGCCAGTGGATAGGGGCTAGTACAGGACCTGCTGGGGCCGAGTGGCCATCTAAAAACCATGTCTTTGAGGCCAAAAAATCCAGTGTCCAGCACCCTGAAAAAAGTCAGTGTCCCAGCTCCCTGAACAGCTAGTGTCCAAGCACCAAGCAATGCCCGTGATCCAGTGTGCAGTGCAGACCCTCTGTACTGAACAGCTAGTGTCCCGCACCAAGCAATGCCAGTGTCCTTCCCCCTCAAATTCCAGTGTCCAGCCAGTGCTAGGGGCTAGTACAGGACCTGCTGGGGCCGAGTGGCCATCTAAAAACATCTTTGGGGCCAAAAATCCAGTGTCCAGCACCCTGCAAAGCCGGTTCCCAGCTCCCTGAACAGCTAGTGTCCAGCACCAAGCAATGCCAGTGTCCTTCCCCCTCAAATTCCAGTGTCCAGCCAGTGTCCAGGGGCTAGTACAGGCCTGCTGGGGCCGAACGGCCATCTAAAAACCTCTTTCAGGGGCCAAAAATCCAGTGTCCAGCACCCTGTAAAGCCGGTTCCCAGCTCCCTGAACAGCTAGTGTCCAGCACCAAGCAATGCCAGTGTCCTCCCCCCTCAAATTCCAGTGTCCAGCCAGTGGATAGGGGCTAGTACAGACCTGCTGGGGCCGAGTGGCCATCTAAAAACATCTTTGGGGCCAAAAATCCAGTGTCCAGCACCCTGCAAAGCCGGTTCCCAGCTCCCTGAACAGCTAGTGTCCAGCACCAAGCAATGCCAGTGTCCTTCCCCCTCAAATTCCAGTGTCCAGCCAGTGGATAGGGGCTAGTACAGACCTGCTGGGGCCGAAGTGGCCATCTAAAAAGTCATCTTTGGGGCCAAAAATCCAGTGTCCAGCACCCTGTAAAGCCGGTTCCCACTCCCTGAACAGCTAGTGTCCAGCACCAAGCAATGCCAGTGTCCTTCCCCCTCAAATCCAGTGTCCATCCAGTGTACAGGGGCTAGTACAGACCTGCTGGGGCCGAGTGGCCATCTAAAAACATCTTTGGGGCCAAAAATCCAGTGTCCAGCACCCTGTAAAGCCGGTTCCCAGCTCCCTGAACAGCTAGTGTCCAGCACCAAGCAATGCCAGTGTCCTTCCCCCTCAAAATCCAGTGTCCAGTCAGTGGATAGGGGCTAGTACAGACTGCTGGGGCCGAGTGGCCATCAAAAAAAAACAGGGCCAAAATCCAGTGTCCAGCACCCTGAAAGCCGTGTTCCCAGCTCCCTGAACAGCTAGTGTCCAGCACCAAGCAATGCCAGTGTCCTTCCCCCCCCGCAGAATCCAGTGTCCAGCCATTGGCTAGGGGCTAGTACAGACCTGCTGGGGCCGAGTGGCCATCTAAAACCATCTTTGAGGCCAAAAATCCAGTGTCCAGCACCCTGAAAAGCCAGTGTCCAGCTCCCTGAACAGCTAGTGTCCAGCACCAAGCAATGCCAGTGTCCTTCCCCCCTCAAAATCCAGTGTCCAGCACCCTGAAAAAACACTGTCCAGCTCCCCTGAACAGCTAGTGTCCAGCACCAAGCAGTGCCAGTGTCTTTCCCCTCAAATTCCAGTGTCCAGCCAGTGGATAGGGGCTAGTACAGACCTGCTGGGGCCGAGTGGCCATCTAAAAACATCTAAAAACATCTTTGGGGCCAAAAATCCAGTGTCCAGCACCCTGAAAAGCCAGTGTCCAGCTCCCTGAACAGCTAGTGTCCAGCACCAAGCAATGCCAGTGTCCTTCCCCCTCAAAATCCAGTGTCCAGTCAGTGGATAGGGGCTAGTACAGACCTGCTGGGGCCGAGTGGCCATCTAAAAACATCTTTGGGGCCAAAAATCCAGTGTCCAGCACCCTGTAAAGCCGGTGTCCAGCTCCTGAACAGCATTAGAGTCCAGCGCCAAGCAACCATGTCCTTCCCCCTCAAAATCCAGTGTCCACCTGCTGAAAAAACCATCTGTCCACAAAATCCCCCCAACAGCTAGTGTCCCACACCAAGCAATGCCAGTGTCTTTCCCCCTCAAATTCCAGTTGTCCAGGGTGGATAGGGGCATTTAGTACAGACCTGCTGGGGCCGAAAGTGGCCATCTAAAAAACATCTAAAAAACTCTTACCTAATCCAGTGACCCGCACCCTGCAAAGCCTTTTGCTCTGGACAGCTGTCCCAGGCATTCTCCCATGCTCTAGCAATGGCCAGATAATTGAAGAAAAAAGGTGGTAGGGAGAGAGAGAGGGAGAGAGAGAGGAGAGAGAGAGAGAGAGAGAGATGAAGAGAGAGAGTGGGGAAAAACATCTTTGAGAGGGAGAGAGAAAGTGAGAAGAGAGAGAGGAGAGCACTAAAGCCGTTGAGAAACACTAAAGACACCAAGGACAAAACAGAAGCAGAAAAGAAAAAGAGAGAACAGAGAGCCACCAGAGAGAGGTGTGAGAGTGTCCCGCAAAGATCTGAGGAAGGTGCTATTGAGGGAGCCCAGAGCTTGACTCAAAGGCATCCATATTAGATTATTTTTTTTACTTTGCACTCACTGATTTTAAATGAAATAGTGAGTGGTGTTTCTTCTTGCTAAATGACTGCTCTTTATTAATTAAAATATTTCAATCTCCAACCTGGTTGGTGTAGAGGTTCCAGAAGAGAGTTTGGCTATTTAAACAATAATGTATTATTCCAGACTAGAACAGAGAGAGAGAGTCAGAGAGAGATGAGAGAGAGAGAGAGAGAGGAGAGGAGAAGAGAGAGGGAGAGAGATAGTGTGTCCCAGTGGAGACAGACAGACAACAGACAGACAGACAACAGACAGACAGGACAGACTGAGAGAGAAGAGAGAGAGAGAGAGAGAGAGAGAAGAGAGAGAGAGAGAAGAGAAAGGCAGGAGAGATGTGAGGAGAGGGGGGTCGGGAGATGAAAAGTCTCATTCCCGGACTAGCTTTTTAGGCTTTCAAACCCTGTCTTGTGATTTCTGGCCTCAAAAGCCTGTTTCTTGAGGAGAGAGAGAGAGCAGTCCTTATGCTGTTGTATCAGGGCCCTGGTGAGACCACACCTGGAGTATTGCGTACAGTTGTGGTCCCCTAATCTGAGGAAGGACATTCTCGCTATTGAGGGAGCCCAGCTTGACCAAAAGGCATCCATTTTTTAAAATTATTTTAAAATTATTTTGCACTCGCTGGTTCAAAAACTTAAATAGTGAGTGGTGTTTCTCTCTACTAAATGACTGCTCTTTCTTAATTATTTTTTTTTTTCAATCTCCAACAATCTCTGGTGTTTGTTCCAGGTTTCCTAACAGTGTTTGGATGTTAGAAACATAGAAACATAGAAATTAGGTGCAGGAGCATGCCATTCGGCAGCCAGCTCATGGACTTGGGAGAAAGCAACACACAATGCAAAGAAAAACTGAGAAATGTCGACATATTCTGCTTGCGACTGTGGCCCGAGAGTCCAGCAGAGACATTGGCAAGGATGGAAAAATTAATTTGTACATTTTAAACCATTTTAAATTGAAAAAAAACACACACAGAGCAAGAGAGGGAGCTAAGCCAAAAGCCTGCAGTTAAAAGGGAAAAACAGAGACTTTTGCATTTATTCTCACAATACTTGGCTCAAAGGTTGCAATGCACTTGTGGGGATGTGTGCAAATCATTATTGACACGTTTTTTACATTTTTTCCCCTAAGATTTCACCAAAGGAGAGAAATGGTATTCAGCAGCCAGCCAGCCAGCCAGACAGCCACGTGGTCTTGCAGAAAGCAACACACAATGCAAAGGAATGCTGTGAAATGTCCTATTTGCTTGAGACTGTGGCCCGAAGGGTCCTAGCAGAGCTACTGGCAATGGGTGGAACATTTAATTTGTACATTTTAACAAACTTTTTGCTTGCTTGCTTGCTTGTTATTAAAGTGATTTACAATTTTCTTACAATGAAATAAAAAGACAATTCTTCTTCCAATCACACAGCAACCTGCCTTATGAATATTATTCTCGTCGAACTGAGGCCGGATGAGCCTCCGGGAGGGAGGGCGGGGGCAGCCACTATAAAGAAAATTGCCTTTTTGGGTAATTCAAATCAATTTTCACTGTTCTGCTAATATAGAATAGTCACATTGATTTTACTAACCCAAAAACACAATTTATTTAAAATTGGTCATCTCACACACACACACAGGTGCGCTCGCAGAAATCGGTTGAAAAATTACATGGACAATCAGGATGGACACACATGAGTGTGGGCGGTGGCTGGGGGCTAGTACAGACCCGAAGGGCCATCCAAAAAAGTCTTTTGGGGCAAAAAAATTGGTGAAAAATGACTTGGAAGATTAGGTGGACACACATGAGATTGGGTGGTAGCTGGGGGCTAGTGCAGACTTGTATAGGCGAAGGGCCATCCAAAAAAAGAAAGGGAGAGAGAGAGAGGTGGGGGGGGGGGGGGGGCAGGAGAGAATGTAACGAGGGGGACTGGAGAGAAAGTCTCATTTTTTTTCCGGCTAGCTTTTCAGGCTTTTAAACCCGTGTCATTAATTTCTGGTTTCTGGCCTCAAAAAAGCCTGTTTTTTGAACGGATGGGAGAGAGAGAGAGAGAGAGAGAGAGAGAGAGAGGTCCTTCTGCTGTCCTTCTTCTGTCTGTTGTAGGCCCGGCCCCGGTGAGGAAGCACACCTGGAGAATTACATACAGTTGTGGTTCGGAGATTCTTGCTATTGCGGAGTTTGAGGGAGCCCAGCTTGACCCAAAGGCATCCATTTAAAATTATTTTAAATTAAATAAATAGCGAGTGGTGTTTCTTCTATACTAAAGTGGACTGCTCTTTATTAATTAAAATATATTTCAATCTCCAACCAGGTTTGGTGTATCTTTCCAGGTTCCAAAACAATTTGGATATTTTAAAAATAATGTTTTTATTCTGGAGAGAGACGAGAGAAGAGAGGAGAGAGGCGAGAGGGAGATAGTGTGTCCAGTGGTGGGGACGGACACAGAGAGAGAGAAAGAGAGGAGAGATAGAGAGGAAGAGAAGAGTGAAGACGAGAGAGAGAGAGAGAGAGAGGGGGCAGAGAGAGAGAGATGTTGAGGGGGCGGAGAGAAGTAGAGAGGGGGTAGGGAGATGTGAAAGTCCTCATTCCCGGCCTAGCTTTTTAGGCTTTTCAACCCCTCTGTCTTGTGATTTCTGGCCTCCAAAGCCTGTTTCTTGAGAGAGAGAGCTAATAAGTTTTTTTCCCTCCTCTCGTCCCTCCTCTTTCTCGTTCCCCCTCTCCATCCAGCCGGACGTAAGGCCGGGCCTAAACGACACTTTTAAACAAAACAAGAGCTCGGAGCGCAAAACATTTAAATTGAATACTAAAACGATTGAAAGAAGAGAGAGGAGAGAACGAAAGCACAAAGAAAAAGAGATTGCAGACCTCAGGCCCTGGGGTTTATCAGCTTCAGGACCCATCCGTCTATCCAACACCATTTCCTGCTAATGTTGGATTTCCTTCAGTTCCCCAGTCACTCCAGTCATCCTCTGGCCACTAGTACATCAGGAAAGATTGTCGCGCGTGTCCCTCCTTAGTGAGACGGGATCCAAAGTACCTGTTTCAACTCATCTGCCATTTCCTTGTTCCCCATAATACATTCACCTTTTTCCAGTGCTTCAAGGGTCCATACTTTGGTCTGAACTAATTATTTCCTCTGCACTACCTACTAAGACGCTTTCTGACTAAGTCCTGCTTTATATTCTTGGCTTGCTTTACCGTTTAGTACAGAAGGCGTGTTCTAATACGTATTGCCATGTTAGTTATCTTCTGTTGCTCTTTAAATAACATTACAAGTCCTCTTGCTTCCCGCCCATCTTTGCTTTGTTGTACTTGAGTTTTTACACTGTCCCTGACTTCCCTTGTCAGCCCCGGTTCGCCCCATTACTCACTGCCCTTGGAATATTTTCTTACTCTTTGCAATGAACGGATCCTGTACCTTTCTGTATTATTCACAGTAACACCTGCCGTTGTTGTTACACTCTCTTCCCTGCATAGGGCATCGCTCCAGTCATCCTTTTGGACCAACTCCCTCCCTCCCTCAAACTGGCT
>JAVHYY010000401.1:87500-109798 GCA_035221665.1 Okamejei kenojei | reverse complement strand
TATTATATGAATGGGCCGGCGCTGAGGATCGACGGAAGCTTAAACCCAGGACTAACGAATAGATAGTTTTGTTTTCTTACCTACACCTAACTCCTAATTGTATTTAAAAATTTAAAAATAAAAAATTTTTAAAAAAAAAGAAACAAACCTCTGGAATTTTGCGCCCCATCCCAAGTTGCCGTGAGCGTTTTCCCGAGGTTTTCGTCATCTCGCCTAACCTCAAGGTGGTTTCCGTTGAATTTTTAATCGATGCGGTTAAGCGGTTGCCGAGACAAAAACCTCCGAACCGCGGGAAACCTCGGTGGGCCGCAAAGTCTCCAGATTTTCCGTTCAGGCTTCCTAAGTGGACAGGGCGTTAGTTTTAAACACGAGACACTGCTCACTGCGTCCATGGAAATGTAACGGCAAAGTGTAGTGGAGATGCTGCCATCTTTGGATTGAATGTTTTTACCGTCTCCAGCTAGCTTCACAATGGTAACATAGGATGTACTTTCCTACCGCACTGAGAAACACAATCTTCCACAGCAATGATGACCCAATTCTGCAACGCCATCGAGAGTCTGTCCCACCATGGCCATCGTCGGCTGGTTTTGGCTCGGCCGACAAGCACCACACCCGAGGCTGCAGCGAAACGGTCTCGTTTAGAAGGATAGGGGGAGATCTTATAGAAACATAAAAAATTATAAAAGGACTGGACAACAGATGCAGGAAAAATGTTCCCATGTTGGTGCGAGTCCAGAGACCAGGGCCGCACACATCTTAGAATAAAAGGGTAGGGCCATTTAAACTGTGGTGAGAAAATAATATTTTGCCCCAAGAGTTGGCGAATTTGTGAATTCCCTGCCACAAGAGGCAGTGGAGCCAAGTCCTGATGGATTTAAGAGAGAGTTGGATAGAGCCTAGGGCGGTGATTCAAGGGATTGGGAGAAGGCAGCAACCGGTTATTGATAGGGACGATCACCATGATCACATGAATGTGGTGCTGCTCGAAGGGCGCATGGGCCTCCTCCGGCCCCTATTTTCTATATTTCTATGTTTTGCGTTTAGTTTTAGTGGGTTTTTTTAACTGGTATCGCGTGGGGGGCGCGGGGAACTTTTATTACCTTTTGGGGTTACACACAAAGCTGAGAAACTCAGCGGTGCAGCACATCTAAGGAGCGAAGAGATGCGAGCTCGCGTTTTGGGTCGAGACTGGTCAGGGATCAAAGGGAAACGTGAGATAAAGACGGCGATGTGTAAATAATCGTTTTCCCTGTTGTCCCTTTGCCCGTTGGGGGCTAGCACACCGTGGAACAGCTCCAGTGAGCGAAAGCCCTGCGGACTGACCACGCAAGCCGCCGCATCGGAGCGTGAGAGCGCGGTGGCGTCCGACCCCGGAGATTCGGAGGCCCGTGGACGGCGACCACCGGAGCTGGCGGGTCCCGGTGGGGGACCGCTTGTTTTTTCCGAGCTTTCCCACGAGCGCAACTTCTCATGTTGAGAGTGACCTGGAGCAGGCCTCGCATCGCCCGGCCAGACTTTCAAGCGCCCGCCCGGGCCTCCACAACATCAAACCTGGAGTCGCTGCTTGCATCGCCCGAGTGGAGGCCTTAACGGCCACGGGACCTTATTTACCATCGCCTGCTGGGGCTTTGACATCGGGAGGAGAATGTGGAAGATAAGACTGTGGCCTTCCATCACAGAGGAGGAAGGACTCGAGAGCACTGTGATGGATGTTTAGTGTCAATTGTGTTATGTCTACATTCAATTTCTTGTTTTGTTTGACTTGCGGAAACCAAAATTTCGTTTGAAACCTCACTGAGGTTCAAATGACAATAAATTAATTCTATGTATTGAATCGTCCCTTTCAGCTGAGAAGGATGGTCCAACCTTCCCTCCATCGATGAACTGGACACCGCAAGGCCAGAAGCCATCGGCAAGATCATCCTCATCCGACCCCCTCTACACCCCTGACCACAAACTCTTTGAATCACTTCCTCTGGAAAGTCGACCTCCCGGCTGTCCAAAGCCGCCACAGCCGGACATAAAAACAGTTTTTATCCACGAGTAGTTGCTCTACTCAACAGCCAAAAATCTGTGGCCTCCTTTTGATCTGCTATTTTGTTGGTTCACATGCCTGATCAATGGTGTTTTATCATTATTAATGTTTAGTGTTTTCTGAGTCTTTTGTAACTGTCACTGTATGTCATGTTGTTACTTGTGGGTGGAGCACCAAGGCAAATTCCTTGTATGTGAATACTTGGCCAATAAACTTACTTACACCATAGTGACCTCTTTATAACGGATTTTGGTTATAGCGGACTGCCTCTTTAAGAACCACGGACTGCGAGTGAGTCTAGACTGACCCTTACTCAGTGTACATAGAAAATAGGTGCAGGACAAGGCCATTTGGCCCTTTGAGCTTAGTGTAGGGAGGACTTGGAATTTAGATGGATGACAGGGGATCTTATAGAAACATATACAATTCTTAAAGCGATTGGACACACTAGATGCAGGAAAAATGTTCCCAATGTTGGGGGAGTCCAGAACCAGGGGTCACACACAGATTAAGAATAAGGGGTCGGCCATTTAGGACTGAGATGAGGAAAAACCTTTTCACCCACAGAGTTGTGAATCTGTGGAATTCTCTGTCCCAGAATGCAGTGTCGGAGGCCAAATTTCACCTGAATGTTTCTCATCAGCATGATGACAGTCCTGCCATCCCGGGAATGAACCTTGTAAACCTACGCTGCACTCCCTCAATAGCAAGAATGTCCTCCCTCAAATTAGGGGACCAAAACTGCTCACAATACTCCATGTGTGTCCAACTAGGCACCCCGTACAACTGCCGAAGACCTCTTTGGCTCCTATATATCGACTTCCTCTTGTATAAAAGCCCAATCGCTTTCTCACTCAAGAGAGAGTTAGATTTAGCTCATTGGGGCTAACGAATCAAGGAGATGGGGAGAAAGCAGGAACGGTGGTAATGACCTTGGATGATCAGCAGATCGTATTGAATGACGGTTCTGGCTGGAAGGGCCGAAGCCTCCTCCTGCACCTATTTCCTGTTTCCGCCAGCAGATGCAGTTTTAAACGAAGATAGAAACAAAATGCTGGAGTCACTCACGGGACGGGCAGCGTCTCTGGAGAGGCGGAAACAGGTGACGTTTCGGGTCTTCGACCCGGACTCTCATCTGAAGAAGGTCTCGACCCGAAACGAGGCGCCCCGTTCCTTCTCTCCAGAGACCTGCCTGTCCCCGCTGAGTGACTCCAGCACTTTTGGTGTCAACCGGCATCTGCAGGTTCCTTTGCTTTCTCCGGGTATAAACTCGCCCACCTTGTCCGCATGGGGCTAGGAGGCCCGTAGGCCTGTTTTTGCCACTCCAGCTCTGCGCTCGTCCCCCTCCACACAGGTCTGGCTGTCGAGGTGTCTACCTGGGACGCTGCCTGTCCCGCTGAGTCAGTTACTCCAGCATTTTGTGCCTACAAGACAACAGCTGCTCCATTATAGAGTACGACGGCCATTTTACCGAAAGACAAGAAACATTAAATTAAAGAAAGGCTTTATTGCAAATTGAACGAACTACAAAAATAACACGATGAATAGGGTTAAAAAGTAACCAAAGGTTGAGGTGGAACCAGGAATGGCGTGTGTGCGTGCGTTTGTTGTCCGGCTGTTTCTCAGCTCCTGGGGACTGATCTGAAAGAGAAAGGAAAGTCTAAAACATAGAATCATAGAAAATAGGTGCAGGAGGAGGCCATTCGGCCCTTCGAGCCATCACCGCCATTCAATATGATCATGGCTGAACATCCAACTCAGTATCCTGTACCTGCCTTCTCTCCCATAAAATCCCTGATCCCTTTTAGCCCACAAAGGGCCACATCTAACTCTCCCTCTTAAATATAGCCAATTGAACTTGCCTCAAACCTACCTTCTGTTCTGCGGCAGAAGAATTCCAGATTCACCACTCTCTGTGTGAAAAATGATCTTCTCATCTCTGGTCACACTAAAAGACTTCCCCCTATCCCTCAAACTGTGACCCCCCTTGTTTCCCTGGACTTCCCCAACATCGGGAACAATCTTCTGCATCTACCTGTCCAACCTCTTTAAGAATTTTGTAAGTCCTCTATAAATCTCCCTCAATCTCCTAAATTCCAGTGAGTACAAGCCGAGTCTATCCAGTCTCTTCCTTCATATGGAAGTCCTGACATCCCAGGAATCAGTCTGGTGGACCTTCTCTGTACTCCCTCTGTGGCAAGAATGTCTTTCCTCAGATTAGGAGACCAAAACTGTACACAATAATCCAGGTGTGGCCTCACCAACACCCTGTACAACTGCAGTAGAACCTCCCTGCTCTTGTTCTCAAATCCTTTTGCTATGAATGCCAATATACCATTTGCTTTCTTCACAGCCTGCCGCACCTGCATGCCTACTTTCAATGACTGGTGTACCATGACACCCAGGTCTCGTTGCATCTCCCCTTTTCCTAATTTTCCTAATTAAGATAATAGTCTACCCTCCTGTTTTTGCCACCAAAGTGGATAACCTCACATTTATCCACATTATACTGCATCTGCCATGCATCTGCCCACTCACCCAACCTATCCAAGTCACCTTGCAGCCTCCTAGCATCCTCCTCACAGCTAACACTGCCCCCCAGCTTCGTGTCACCCGCAAACTTGGAGATGTTGCATTCAATTCCCTCGTCCAGATCATTAATATATTGTAAACATGGGGAAGAAGAGGAAAAAAAAAAACTTTAGATGTCTCTGATGTTCAGAGCCTATTGTACATCACTCTATCCTGCACACATGTGGTCAGATTACAGAATAGCAAGCTTACAGAGATTAAAGTAACTGATAACGATGCCATGAGGTGCCTTGCCAGATGCGGCTGGGCTTGTACACTCTGGAGTTCAAAAAGATGAGAGGGGATCTTATTGAAACATATAAGATTGTTAAGGGTTTGGACACGCTGGAGGCAGGAAACATGTTCCCGATTTTGGGGGGAGTCCAGAACCAGGGGCCACACACACAGTTTAAGAATAAGAGGTAAGAGAATTCCACAGACTCACCACTCTCTGTGAGAAAAAGTGTTTCCTCGTCTCCATTCTAAATGGCCTACTCCTTAGTTCCCTGAAGGTGGAATCGCATGTAGATAGGGTGGTAAAGAAAGCCTTTGGTGTGCTGGCCTTTATAAATCAGAGCATTGAATATAGGAGTAGGGAAGTAATGTTAAAATTGTACAAGGCATTGGTAAGACCAATTCTGGAGTATGGTGTACAATTTTGGTCGCCTAGTTATAGGAAGGATGTCAACAAAATAGAGAGAGTACAGAGGAGATTTACTAGAATGTTGCCAGGGTTCCAGCACACTATGTTACAGAGAAAGGTTGAACAAGTTAGGTCTTTATTCTTTGGAGCGCAGAAGGTTTAAGGGGGACTTCATTGAGGTCCTTTAAAAATGATGAAAGTGGATAACAGGAGTTGACATGGATACGTTTTTTCCCATTGAGGGTAGGGAAGATTCAAACAAGAGGGCATGACATGAGAATTAAGGGAACAGAAGTTTTAGGGGTAACGTGTGAGGGGAACTTCTTTACTCAGAGGGTGGTGGCTGTGTGGAATGAGCTTCCAGCAGAAGTGGTGGAGGCAGGATCGATTTTAACATTTAAAAGTAAAGTGGATAGGTATATGGACGTGAAGGGAATGGAGGGGTATGGAGGGAATGGAGCAGGTAGATGGGACTAGGGGAAAACAAATGGTCGGCACGGACTGGAAGGGCCGAGAGGGCCTGTTTCCGTGCTGTAATTGTTATATGGTTATTCTGAAACTGTGTGTGGCCCCTGGTTCTGGACTCCCCCAACAGGCCCTTTACTCCAGCATTTTGTGTCTAGCTTTAATCGGTATGCGCGACTAAATTAAAAACTGCATGGAGCTGACGATTGAACCTACAGCTGAATGATGCCCGACGTCCCTTCAGTCTGTGGTCTCCATGTTCTCCTCTTCCTCCTCCGCTCCCTCCGCCGGCTCGTCCTCCCCTTCCTTTTTCTCGGGCGGCTTCTCGTAGGCCTTCTCCGACGGTGTCACGATCACCCCGTCCCAGGTGGACATCTCGACCGCCAGGCCTGGGGAGAGCCACACACAGAGTCACGCGGCTGGGCTGGCACGGGCAACAGGCCCTTCGCCCCCCCCCCCCCCCCCTCCCCCCCCCCCCCCCCCCCCCCCCCCAAAGGTGGACCAAGTTATACCCGGAGAAAAACGAGGAACTGCAGATGCCGGTTGAGCGAACGAAAGGTACAGAGTGCTGGAGTAACTCGGCGGGACAGGCAGCGTCGCCGGGAGAGAAGGAACGGGCGCCGTTTCGGGTCGAGACCCTTCTTCAGTCGCCCGTTCCTTCTCCCCAGAGACGCTGCCCGTCCCGCCGAGTTACTCCAGCACTTTGTGTCTATCTTCAATTTAAAGCAGCGCCCTGCAGTTCTTCCTGCAGCCAGAGGAGGTATGGCAGAGATGTTTGGGATCAGGATCCACTGTTGGTCGGCGGGCAGGGAGGGCCGAGAGGAGGAAAGTGGGCCAAACGCAGGCAAAAGGGTCTGGTTTAGATGAGGCACCTACACACCTGCCCCAACCACTTTCTCTGGCAGCCCGTTGCATGCACTCACCACCCGGTAATGCTATAAGCTGCACTCTGGGATTTTTGGCTTTGCACTATCTATTGTAATTACACGTGGATCTATTGTGCTCGCGTACAGCATGATCTAACTGTTGGGACGAAGGGACTGTTTACATGCTGTGTGACGCTCTGACATGGGTGGGGGGAGTGAAGGAGAGGGGGGCAGAGGATTAGGGGGAGGGGGAGGGGCAGTGGGGGAGTCAAGTCACGTTTATTTGTCACGTACACACACGAGATGCGCAGTGAAATGAAAAGTGGCGATGCTCGTGCAAACAAAACCTACAATTTTAAAAAGACATCAGACAACAGTAGTTTGGTGCAGTAAGTTTGAGTCCCCGGTGAGATCGGAGTTTACAATCCTGATGGCGTGTGGGAAGAAACTCCGTCTCATCCTCTCCGTTTACACAGCCGTTTTACACAGCGTAGCAGCTGGAACAGTCCGTTGCTGGGGGGGTAGGGGTCCCCCCCATTATGTTGCTGGCTCTGGCTCTGCACCTCCTGGTGTATAGGTCCTGCAGGGGGGGGGGGGGGGGGGCGAGTGTGGTTCCCATAGTGTGTTCTGCCGAACGCACTACTCTCTGCAGAGCCTTCCTGTCCTGGGCAGAGCTGTCCCCAAACCAGATTGTGATGTTAAAGAAGGAACTGCAGATGCTGGAAAATCGAGGGGTACACAAAATGCTGGAGAAACTCAGCGGGTGCAGCAGCATCTATGGAGCAAAGGAGACAGGCGACGGTTCGCACAGAAACGTTGCCAGTCTCCTTTGCTCCATAGATGCTGCTGCACCCGCTGAGTTTCTCCAGCATTTTGTGTACCCAAGATTGTGATGTTGTCGGGCGAGATGATTTTTTTCCAGACAAAGGAGGGAGGGGAAGTTGAGATAGAGGAGAGAGGCAGTGAAGAAGGGGGGGTGGGGGGAGCCGGAATCGAGAAAGCAGGACCGTGCATGACGTACTGCTGGCGTCTCCTTCAAGTCCTAGGATTTTCCGATAGCCACCGTGGGAGAGGATGCGGACCAGGGTCTGAGCTGTGAAACACACCATATCCTGGCAAAAAAAAAAAAAAAAAACACTTGGGCGTTACCAGTCGGCCGAGCCTGCATCTCATCTCCGCGACTTGAAGACACACATATTCAAAACAAAGTCGCCATCGTAATATTTGGAATCGCAGCGACACTCACTGTCTGCCTCACAGCGGCCAGTTCGAAAGCTGTGGTCACGGTGGCAGAGTTGCCGCCTGGCAGCGAATGCTGCTCCTGTAGTCAGGATGGAACCCGGGTCTCTGGCGCTGTGAGGCAGAAACTCTACCCGCTGCGCCCATTTCCTTCGCTCCATCGATGCTGCCGCACCCCGCTGAGTTTCTCCAGCACTTTTGTCCACCTTATTTTTTTTTATTTATTTAGATATCTTTATTTATTAGAGGTACCGTAAATGACATCAGTGTACATCCCATGTATATTATTACAATCATTGCACCCCTTCATTTTTTAAGGCTTTAGAAAAAAGAAAAAAGAAAGAAATAGCAACAGAGAAAGCAGAGAAAGCTTTGTGAAAGTGAGAAAGCGTGCCAAAGGGAAGGGGAACCCTTGGTCGAAGAGTTAGAGAAAGGAGATTAAGAGATAGACCCTGGAGAGGAGAGAAAAAGGGAGAGAGAGAGAGAGAAGGAAAAAAGAAAGGCCAGCTACTTTATTATAAACATCGCGCAAAAGGAACCTGCCAACTCGACAGTTTTTCGTCCCCCTTTACCAAGACCCGACGCTGGTACTTTTTTGAGATACTCTTGCACTTTTTTCTACCTTCACAGGAACGCTCTCCTACCTGTTGCTCGAGCGTCATCACCGTGTGCACGCGGAAGTTCCCGCTTTCGCAGGGGTCCGTAATCCCGACGGATCCGGGCAGGAACAAGCCTGCTGCAAGGAGCTGCAAGCACCGCCTGCGGGAGAGGAATAATCCAGGAGTCGCGAAGTGTACGAAGGAACTGCAGACGCTGGTTTAAACCGAATACAGACACAAAATGCCGGGGCAGCTCAGCGGGACAGGCAGCATCCCTGGAGAGAAGGAATGGGCGACGTTCTGGGTCAAGACCCTTCTTCAGCCTGAAACGTCACCCATTCCTTCTCTCCAGAGATGCTGCCTGTCCCGCTGAGTTACTCCAGGAGTCAAATAATTAAGGCTAATTGCTCCGCACATCAACCTATCGGCTAAAGAAATTCCTCCTCATCTTCCCAAAGGAACGTCCTTTAATTCGGAGGCTGTGACCTCCAGTCCTAGGCGCTCCCACCAGTGGAAACATCCTCTCCACATCCACTCTATCCACGTCTGAAGAAGGGTCTCGACCCGAATCGTCACCCGTCCCTTCTTCCCAGAGATGCTGCCCGTCCCGCTGAGTTACTCCAGCGTTTTGTGTCTTTTTACATCGCTGAAGATACGCGCACCATCATCACAACAACAATCCACCCCCCCACCGCTCACAATACCCCTGTATGTACCTGAAGCCAACGTTGAGTGCCAGAGGCTGTCGGGATGGGTTGTTCATTACAGCAGAGTGACCCTGCAAAAGATTTAGGGTTGACTTGACTTGGAGCAGGTCCGTAACATGTGCAACAGATCTTAAAGCAAAGCTATTTTATAAACCACAAGACCAAGAGGGACCTGTTGGGTCCCAGTCACACAGGAGGCCTGGTCCCCCAAGGCAATATTCCACCACTCACCCGTTCCCCCAATGCAATATTCCACCCCTCACCCATAGCCCCCAACGCAATATTCCACCACTCACCCATAGCCCCCAACTCAATATTCCACCACTCACCCATAGCCCCCAACTCAAATATTCCACCATTCTCACCCATAGCCCCCCAACTCAATATTCCACCACTCACCCATAGACCCCCCAATGCAATATTCCACCACTCACCCATAGCCCCCAACGCAATATTCCACCACTCACCCATAGCCCCCACTCAATATTCCACCACTCACCCATAGCCCCCAACTCAATATTCCACCACTCACCCATAGCCCCCAACTCAATATTCCACCACTCACCCATAGCCCCCAACTCAATATTCCACCACTCACCCATAGCCCCCAACTCAATATTCCACCACTCACCCATAGCCCCCAACTCAATATTCCACCACTCACGCATGTATATATTTAATTAAATAAATAAAAAAAATTAAACAGGGACAGTGCATATAGATAAACATTTACATGTAAATATGCAAGATTATAGCCAGTAGCTAATTTCCACCTTTAATCCCTTTGGCAGGTTGATATTAAATAAACAAGTTAAACACAACAAAATCAATCAATAAGAAAAAATAAAATAAGAAAAATAACAATAAAGAGTACAATAAACAAACAGACAAACAAAGCTGCTTATGACAGACCAGATAGCGGTGCATCATTTTAAGGCATTATGAGTGCAGTATTGATTTTCCAGTAACCATGTTTTTAGAGGTTTGGTAAATGAGGCAAAGGTTGGCAGATCCCGTATGACGCTTGGTATCGTGTTCCAAGTCTGCGACGCTCGATATGAACGTCGCCCCCAATGCAATATTCCACCACTCACCCGTTCCCCCAAGGCAATATTCCACCACTCACCCACAGCCCTCAACTGCGCGGGGGCGGCTCATTTCCCCTTATCCCCCAGCGCCCCCCCCCCCCCCCCCGTTGCACCGTAATGCTGGTGGAATTTCTTTAGCCAGAGGGTGGTGAATCTGTAGAATTCATTGCTTACGCTCAGCCTTGGCCTACGCGATCTCCTGCTTCCATCACATTTCAACTTCCCTTCCCATTCTGACCCGGGCCTCCTCCACTGTGAGAGTGAGGCCCAGCGCACAAATTGGAGGAGCAGCACCTCATATTTCGCTCCGGCAGCTTCCACCCAGCTGTATGAACACTGACTTCTCCAACTTCAAGTAATCCCGGCATTCCCTCTCTCCCTCCCCCGCTCTAGTCGTCCGACCAGTTCCACCCTTCACATCCTCGTATCCCTTCGCGATCATCTCTTCCCCAGCCAACAATGGGCCATTGTGGGCTCCACCCTTCCTTGGCCATCTGTTGCCGGCCTTGCTTTGTTCTGACCTTTGCCTACATCCAGTTCCTCTCCCCCCCCCCCCCCCCTACTTTCAGTCTGAAGAAAGGTCCCAACTCGAAATTTCACCTACCCACGGTCTCCATAGATGCTGCTTGACCCACTGAGTCACTCCAGCACTTTGTGGCTGTTTCGGAAGCTCCAAGCCGCTGAGAGTGTTTTTCCGTTCGAGGGCCTGAAGAAGGGTTTCGACCCGAAACGACACCTCTTTCCTTCGCTCCATAGATGCTGTCTCACCCGCTGAGTATCCCCAGCGTTTTTGTCTAACTATTTTAGGATGTGTTTAGGATTTTCCAGCTTCTGCAGTTCCCTCTTAAACATCTTAAATACTAAGACTTGCGGTTGTTATTTACTGGTTTCAAACGGCGAGCCCAGCGCAGCATGAAGCCAGAACTAAACTGCGATCTCCCCACTCTGCATGGCCTCAACCTCAGCCTCGGACGCCATCAGTTTTAGCGGCAAGTCACACACATCAGGGTCCGCCAGCAAGAAAAAGTACGTACCAGCAGATCCACGATCCAGGGGGTTAAAGGCTCGAATCCAGGGAAGCGACACCTCAAATCCTTCATCAGCCGAATCAGCACCTTAACTCTGAGAGCAAGTATGAGAGAGGTTATCCCAACCGTGAATAAACTCACCGCCTCTGTGAAATCAAGCTCAGCGGTGAAGTTGCTGCCTCTTTCTGGACAGCAACCTGACAGCCGCACCACTAAACAGAGCAATGAACCTCTGACGGCAGCACAACACACATGTCAACACGGCTCACCAGAATTAATGAAGCGCACACGCATACAACACACACACACACACCACAAAACGCACGCACACGCACCACACACACCATACAACACACACACACACACCACAAAACTAATGCCCCCGAAGTCTTTGTAGTTCAGAGTTTATTTGGAGGTTGTAGTATTTCATAGTTCGTACAAAATACTGAATAGGAGTCAGCACACAAGTTATAGTAGAATTAGGCCAGTCGGCCCATTCAGTCTACTCCGCCATTCAATCATGGCTGATCTCTGCCTCCTAATCCCATTTTCCTGCCTTCTCCACATAACTCTTTACACCCGGTCTAATCAAGGATTTGTCTATCTCTGCCTTAAAAATATCCACTGACTTGTGGCCTCCACCGTTGTCTGTGGCAACGAATCCCACAGATTCACCGCCCTCTGACAAAAGAAGTTCCTCCTCACCTCCTTTCTAAAAGGTACCCCTTTAATTCTGAGGCTGTGACGTGTGGTCCTAGACTCTCCCACCAGTGGAAACATCCTCTCCACATCCACACACACACACACACACATATATATATACACGCACACACAGAGACATATATTTAATAAAAATGCTAACAAATAAATCAACAAAAATCAAAAGTGCAAAGACAAGAACAATGCCCCAAATCTTAGTGACTCAGAGTTTATTTGGAAGTTGTCATGTTTCATAGACAATAGGTGCAGGAGGAGGCCATTTGGCCCTTCGAGCCAGCACCACCATTCACTGTGACCATCCACAATCAGTACCCCGTTCCTGCCTTCTCCCCATATCCCCTGACTATCTTTAAGAGCTCTATCTAACTCTCTCTTGAAAGCATCCAGTGAACCGGCCTCCACCGCCTTATGAGGCAGGGAATCGCACAGGCTCACCACTCTCGGTGTGAAAAGGTTTTTCCTCATCTCCGTTCTAAATGGCCGACCCCTTATTCTTAAACTGTGTGTGGCCCCTGGTTCTGGACTCCTCCAACATCGGGAACATGTTCCCTGCCTCAAGCGTGTCCAAACCCTTAATAATCTTATGAGTTTCAATAAGATCCCCTCTCATCCTTCTAAACTCCAGAGTGTACAAGCCCAGCCGCTCCATTCTCTCAGCATACGACAGTCCCGCCATCCTGGGAATGAACCTTGTAAACCTACTCTGCACTTCCTCAATAATCTTATATGTTTTCGTCAGATCCCCTCTCATCCTTCTAAATTCCAGCGTATATAGCCTGATGGCTGCAGGGTTAAAGCTGCTCCTGAAGCCGAATACCTCCGGACCTGAACCAGCTCAGGAACAAAGAATGGTTCGGATGAAGTCGGCACACGTAGCTCTTCCCAAGAGGAGCAAGCCGACATTGACTTACGTAGACTGAGACGAGTTCTCCTCGAACCAACGAGCGTGTCGGATAGCTGCCAAAGCACTCTGCAGGACCTTGATATCCACTGGAAGAGAGAGACAGAGGAGAGGCATCAGCAGGGCAGGTAACGGAGAAAATCAGCTGCTCGTTCAAGCCACAGAAAATTGACTCTCTAACATTAATGGTGGACAAAAATGCTGGAGAAACTCAGCGGGTGAGGCAGCATCGATGGAGCGAAGGAAATAGGCGACGTTTCGGGTCGAGACCCTTCTTCAGATATTAATGTGTAGGAAGGAACTGCCTATTTCTCAAGAAGGGTTTCGACCCGAAACGTTGCCTATTTCCTTTGTTCAGTCTGAGGAAGGGTTTTGACCCGAAACGTCGCCTAATCCTTCGCCCCCCCCCCCCCCAACTCCGCAACAGTCTGAAGAAGGGTCTTCACTGTCTCCCCCTTCTTCCTTTCTTCTTCCTGCCACCCCCCCTCCACCCCCATATCAGAGTGAAGGAAGGTCTCGACCCGAAACGTCGCCTATTCCTTCGCTCCATGGGTGCTGCCACACCCGCTGAGTTTCTCCAGCATTTTTGTCTACCTTCGATGTTTCCAGCACCTGCAGTTCCTTCTTAAACAAGGAACTGCAGATGCTTGTTTACAAAAACGAAGGGTGACACAAAACGCTGTAGTAACTCAGTGGGAGAGGCAGCATCTCCGGAGAGAAGGAATGGGTGACGTTTCGGGTCGAGACCAGAAGATCCGAGGTCTGAAGGGTCTGGCAATAGCCCTCCAGCTGGTAGCGCTATAATTAGAACCCAAGGCGCTGTTCGTTTAAATTTCAACGCGCTAAACTGACAGCGCTGTTTAGACCTGGAGCGGGACAGGCAGATCAAAGCTTCCAGATCTTGAAATTTAAAATACTAATACATTTAATCTGTTATAATTTTTAGAGGTACAATGTGACTTTTTATATCCTTGCATTTATTTAAGCAGCAAGGTGGAACAGGAAGTCGGGCCGATTTTTAAAAAATCCTTATTTTCCAAAGCAAATCCGTACATCCGCATTCTGATCGCATTCCCGTACAAAATACGGAAAATCCACACACTCATCTCCCCGCTGCCTTCAGGTAGGAGCCTGAAGACCGCAACGACCAGGTTCAGGAATAGCTACTCCCCCACAGCCATCAGGCTATTAAACCTGGCTCGGACAAAACTCTGAACATTAATACCGCTTTATCTGCTATTTGCACTTTATCGGTTTATTTATGTATTTATGTATATAACGGTATATGGATCATTGCCTACTATGTTCTGTGTGCTGAGGCAAAGCAAGAATTTCATTGTCCTGTCAGGGACACACGACAATAAACTCTCTCGACTCGACTTGAAATCCGTACTACTCGGCAGCTCTGCCGACCCTTCTGTGTTCCATCATCGCAGAAGCTGAAGCTGCTGGCTGAGGATGTAGAGAAAGCAAGCATACTTACGGTGGAGCTCCGGATCGAGCTTGCGTAGGTTGGGTGGTACAGTGGTGATCAGAATTTTAACGGTGGCATCCGGGGAACTGATCTCAAAGCCGGTCTCGTTGGTGATCATGGTGAGCGCTGGAAGCAAACGGACGCATTTAAGTCTGTAAATACGGTAATATACGGTAAATACGGTAACACCAAGCGCAGATACAGCGCGGGAACAGGCCCTTCAGCCCACCCACCACCCAGCCGTCCCCGCAAACTAGCACCATCAACAAATAGTGCAAGGCCTAGCCAGAGGAGATGTGGAGACGATGTTTCTACTAGTGGGAGAGGCTAGCACCAGAGTCAAGTCAAGTCAATTTTATTTCTATAGCACATTTAGAAATAACTCTCGTTGACCAAAGTGCTTCACACCAGCGCACGTACTAACGTGCTACATAGATCAACAATAAATACATAGATACATACATACAGCGCTCCCTCAGATGACCCAAGAAAGGCTTGAGAGTAGAAATAAGTTTAAAGTCTCGACTTAAAAGAGTCGATGGAGGGGGCAGTTCTGATGGGAAGAGGGATGCTGTTCCACAGTCTAGGAGCTGCAACCGCAAAAGCACGGTCGCTCCCAGAGCTTATGCCTAGACCTCGGGGATGGTCAGTAGCCCCAATCGGCCAATCTGAGGGACCTGGAGGTGGTGTGGTGGGAGAGCAGACTTTTGATGTAGGTGGGGGCAAGCCCGTTAAGGGGTTTGTATGCATAAAGGAGGAGCTTGAAATTGATTCGGAATTGAGGGCGCAGAATTAATGGACATTCCTGGAGGAAGTAGATGAGGAGGAATACTGATTGGGGATGATCAGCCATGATCACATTGAATGGCAGTGCTGACTTGAAGGGCCGAAGGGCCTACTCCTGCACCTATTGTCTAATACATTTATTCAGCAGGAGGGTGGTGAATCTGTGGAGGCCAAGTCAGTGGATATTTTTAAGGCAGGGATAGATTCTTGATTAGTGCGGGTGTCAGAGGTTATGGGGAGAAGGCAGGAGAATGGGGTTAAGAGGGAAAGATAGATCAGCCATGATTGAATGGCGGAGGGGACCCGATGGGCCGAACGGCCTAATTCTGCCATCACATGAACTATCCTACACACTGGGGACACTTTACCCGAAGCCAATTAACCCACATACCCATATGTGTGTGGATTGTGGGAGGAACCCGGAGCACCTGGAGAAAGCCAACGCGGTCACGGGGCGAACAGACGGCGCCCGCAGTCAGGATCTCCCACCTCCATCAAAAATCTGCTAACCCACCATTCTATCTCCAGGTCCCTCAGGTCGACCGACTTGGGGTAACTGACCATCCCGCGGCCCAGGTTTAAGCTCAGGGGCGACCGACCGCGCTTTGGCGGTTGCAGCACCTTAGACTGTGGAACCACATCCCGCTCCTCATCAGAACTGCCCCCTCCATCAACTCTTTTAAGTCTAGACTAAAAACGTATTTCTACTCACAAGCCTTTCTTGAGGTCCTCTGATGGAGCGCTGTATCTATGTATTGTTAGATCTATGTACCAGGTTAGTACCTGCACTGGTGTGAAGCACTTTGGTCAACGAGAGTCGTTTTTAAATGTGCTAAAGAAATAAAATTGACTTGACCGGTCGCTCCCTGGCGCTGAGGCAGCAGCTCCACCAGCTGCGTCACTGCGCCGCCCAAACGCCTCCGCCAGCGCGTAATCAGCAAATCCAGACACGAAAACAAGATAAACAAGGAAAGGGGGTAGCTATAAGTAGTTAGCCGGCACTTACTTTCAGCAGGTTCCTGGGTCCGGAGGGTCTCCACCACTTTGTTACCGAGAGCAGCCACCGCTTCCACTTCAGGGCAAAGAAAAACAACGATCAGCGAGTTGTGAAGGTGGAGGATGTTTGTGTGTACGTGACTTGTGGGGAGGGGAAGGGGGTGAAGCATGTTGAAAATTCAGCAGCCACCAGAAAGACGAGTGTGTGGCCAGGATGGTGTGGGTCCTTGATGATGCTGGCAGCATTTTTGAGGCAGCGACTGCGATAGATCCCCTCGATGGCGGGGAGGTCAGAGCCGATGATGGACTGGGCAGTCCATCACCCTTCTTCAGACTGGTGAGGATGTGGAGGGGATGTCCAGTTTTCACTCCAGTCTGAAGAAGGGTCTTGACCCGAATTGTCACCCATTCCTTCTCTCCAGATGCTGCCTGACCCGCCGAGTTACTTCCAGTACTTTGTGTCTAAAACCGCGATGAATTTGCTGGGCTTCTCCTGTACTGCCATCGCCTTGTCCAACACCTCCGCTCAGTTCGCAATAACCAACCTGATCTCCCGGTGGCTCAGCACTTCAACTCCCCCTCCCACTCCCAATCCAGCCTTTCTGTCCTGGGCCTCATCCATGGCCAGAGTGAGGCCCACCGTAAATTGGAGGAGCAGCACCACATATTTCGCTTGGGCAGTTTACACCCCAGCGGTATGAACACTGACTTCTCCAATTTCAGGGAGTCCCTGCTCCCTCCCCCGTGGGACAGGGCTTTAACTCCAGTACTTTGTGTCTAAAACCGCCCGACAGATTTGCTGGGCTTCTCCAGTACTGATCCCTGTAAAAGATCTAGCTTTGGTCGAAAGATATAACTCCATGAAAGGAGAATGATAAGCAGCAGCAGGAATGAAACCTAAACATCGAGTGAATGAGCTGCAGAGAGACTAAACAGATTGCACGTCCTGCAATTTCCCCAACATTACATGTCAGAGATGGATACAGTAAATGCAAATTACGTCAAAGGGGATTAATAACAGAAGCTGAGAGCTCGAACAATGTATTCAAGCAGCAAACGTTACACAGAGCAATTAACTCCAGTACGCAAGATCAAGGGAGTTGAAACTCCGGGGTTATCCTGAAGCTAATTGTTACCACAGCAGGATTATTATGAGAGGCTGAGAACCCCTACAGAGCAAAACGCTTTATCCTCATCCCTGACTTAGATAACAGCACGGCATGGATCTCATTGATACATATAAGATTGTTAAGGGTTTGGACACACTAGAGGCAGGAAACAGGTTCCCGATGTTGGGGGAGTCCAGAACCAGGGGCCACATACAGTTTAAGAATAAGGGGTAAGCCATTTAGAACGGAGACGAGGAAACACTTTTTCTCACAGAGAGTTGCGAGTGTGGAATTCTCTGCCTCAGAGGGCGGTGGAGGACAGTTCTCTGGATGCTTTCAAGAGAGAGCTAGATAGGGCTCTTAAAAATAGCAGAGTCAGGGGATATGGGGAGAAGGCAGGAACGGGGTACTGATTGGGGATGATCAGCCATGATCACATTGAATGGTGGTGCTGGCTTGAAGGGTTTAGTTTAGAGATACAGCGTGGAAAATAGGCCCTTCAGCCCTACCAACCAGCGATCCCCTTAAATCAACACTACCCTACACACACTACATACACGATCCCCGCGCACTAACACTATCCCCCACACGCACACCCACTAGGGACATTTTTTACATTTACACCAAGCCAATGAACCTACAAATCTGCACGTCTTTGGAGTGTGGGAGGAAACCGAAGATCTTGGAGAAAACCCGCGCAGGTCACGGGGAGAACGTGCAAACTCCGTACAGACAGCACCCGCAGTCAGGATCGAACCCGGGTCTCTGGCGCGGTGAGGCAGCAACTCTACCTATTGTGCTACTGATAATAATACTAATATAATTAGGTATAATTATCTATTCAACAAATAGACAATAGGTGCAGGAGGAGGCCATTCGGACCTTCGAGCCAGCACCGCCATTCAATGTGATCATGGCTGATCATCCCCAATCAGTACCCCGTTCCTGCCTTCTCCCCGTATCCCCTGACTCCGCTATCTTTAAATGGACAATAACGGTCAATAAATCTGTAGCCTCCTTTTACTCTGGTATTTTATTTAATTCACATGGCATTACCTGCCAACTTGTGAGAATGAAAAATCGGAATCCTATTAGTCTGACGTCAGTGAGGGCGGGGCACGTGACGTCAGTAAGGGGCGGGGCACGTGACGTCAGTAAGGGGCGGGGCACGTGACGTCAGTGAGGGCGGGAAGGAAGTGACGTCAGTGAGGGCGGGAAAGTGACGTCAGTGCGGGGGGGGGCAAGTGACGCCGAACGCCACCGTGGCGGGGGGGGGGTCATGCGGCTGCGGTGCTGACGTACACCCGTGCGTGCCCCCATAACGGCGCAGGCGCGATGCGCTCACTCGCTGTCTCCTCGCCGCCGCCGCCGCCGCATGGGTCGCATGCACGCTTCCATCCCAATTCCGAATTCCAATTTTTTTCGGAATATTGAGGAAAAAAAATCGGAATTTGAAATTGGGATGGAAAAATCGGAAAGAATTCCCGCCCAAATCGGAATGGTTGGCAGGTATGCACATGTTTAATCGATAATGTTTTATCATTGATGTTTAATGTTTTATGTGTCATTCCTAACTATCACTGTATGTCATGTTGTCATTTGCGGGTGGAGAACCAAGGCAAATTCCTTGTATGTGAATATACTCGGCCAATAAACT
This sequence comes from Okamejei kenojei, assembly GCA_035221665.1. Lineage (NCBI taxonomy): Eukaryota > Metazoa > Chordata > Chondrichthyes > Rajiformes > Rajidae > Okamejei > Okamejei kenojei. The sequence continues at coordinate 90,911 of JAVHYY010000401.1, read as the reverse complement.
TCATTCATTCATTGAAGGTCTCTCGATTAGTTTAACACTCACAGGTTGGTAAGATCTTTAGGATAACAACAAGGTCGGCAACATTATGACCCATCATCATCGTTCCCTTCTTGTACGAGCCAACCTGACGCACCTCTTCGATTTGCTTTGGAGAATGGAAAAAACAACAAACTTCAAAATCCACTTGCAGCAAAATAAAGAGCATAAATCCATTGGACGAACGTCAGGAGATGGGTGAACCTACCACTTCGAAGTTGCCTGGGGCCACAATCAGATTGTCAATGACATTGTTGATCTTCGTGACGAGGGATAGTATCGAAGCCTAGAAACGAACAACATTGTCACTGGAAGAGCAACACCAGAGATTTTCAACAGCAGGATGTGTAAGGAAGAACTGCAGATGCTCGACACAAAATGCTGGAGTAACTCAGCGGGTGTGGCAGCGTCTATGGAGAGAAGGAATTGGCGACGTTTCAGGCTGAGACCCTTCTTCAGACCGATCCCAGATGAGGGAGCGGGACAAGGGGAGTTGCTGCCTAAAGGGGCTGTCCCACCGTGGCGACCTAATTGGCGAGTTTAGAAGCGTTTAGGAGAGTTTGAGAAATGCGTCATGTTGAAGACCAGCTTCGGGAAATTTGGACACCAAATAGTGGAGAGTGAAGACGACCTCCTTCGACTATGATGAAGACTATCTACGACTACCCTCGATTTCCTACGACTAACATGCCGACCTACTACGACTAAACCTACGAGTTTTTTCCCACGGCAACCTTTTTTTACTCACGGGCATTTTTCAGCATGTTTGGAAAATACGCCGCGACCTAGCTGAGGCCTCGAGTACGCGGGGACTACTCTCGAGCATGAAGGAGAGCTGCAAAGACCTCCTGTCGACCATGCTGCGAGTACGAGTCGAGGGCAAACTCCTCTGAACTCGCGGATTAGGTCGCCGCAGTGGGACAGCCCCTTTACAGTGCTAGACACCCGAGTTCGATCGTGACTACGGAATTGTACCTTCTCCCCGTGACCTGCGTGGGTTTTCTCCGAAATCATCGGGGATAATAAACTAAACTGAAAGGGGGGGGGGGGGGTGTTTGAGCGTGGAGCGGGAGGTTGTGTCCAAGCAAGGTGATGGCCAGATGCCCCGCAGCAGACTGGGGCTCGCCTGGAAAGGGCACCGCTCATAAGAACTAGAGCGCGGACTGGACTTCGAAAATGGTGCCAGGCTTTCCGTTGCACGCGGGCTCAGTGGACTATTTCCGCACCCTCTGCTCATCGGGGATGTGGCAAAAGGTTTGCACCACTTGCGAAGAACATAAACATCCTCACCTGTTCCGCAGGAGTAGGGGACAGATCTTGGTTTCGCTTGAGCAAGGCCTCACTCAAAGTGGTTTCATCTGGTGCTGGCTTCACCCTGGGGAAAGCCATCTCGCACTGCAAAGGAACACAAGGTAGAGAAAATCTCAGGCGTACGATTAAAGCAATAGCCGCTCGTTGGTTAGTTCATAAAGTTTAGAGATACACTGAGTCCGCGCTGACCAACAATCATCCACACTCTAGTCCAGGGGGCTTCAAACTATGGCCCGCCACGAGATTTTATCCGGCCCGCAGCAAGGTCTTAACACGTTATGTGCGGCCGGCTATTCAGCGGGTTCTGTGGTAGCCCGGGAACCTACACGTCAGTTTGCCGTAGGCTATCAAGTTGAGGGTTTGTGTGCAGCTGTTGACAGGTTACACATCGATGGCCCCGGGGAGACAGTGAAGATCGGCGATAGCGGTGGCCCCAGTGGGTGAGTGAGAGCGAGTGTGTGTGAATGAGTGTGAGAGTGAGTGCGTGTGAATGTGAGAGTGTGTGAGTGAGTGTGCGCGTGTGCGTGATTGTGAGTGAGTGAGAGTGTGAATGCGTGTACTGCCCTGCACAAATGTGCCAAATATAGACCATGGCCCTCATGCTGAAGGGGTTGGAGGCCCCTGCTGTCGTTCAATGTTATCCCAGTTTGACATGCTACACACTCGGGGCAATGTAGAGAAGACAATGAACCTTCCAAGCTGCACATCTGTGGCATGCGGTGGGAAAGCCGAGCACGGCGACACTCTCAGGCTCGGTGAGAGTGCTGCGAGCTCACTGGCCAACACTAACCCCAGCAACGGTGATCTTCTGAGGACCGTGCCTTTGGTGGCACCGTGCACTTTGGTTTTGCACGGCTATGGTCATCATGGTATTACCACGATTCATTGAATGCATTTCTGATTTTCAGACACTATCTGCGTGTTTACGGGCCTTGTGAAGCTGCAGCAAGAATTTCTTCACGTCTGAAGAAGGGTTTCGGCCTGAAACGTTGCCCGTTTCCTTCGCTCCTTTTTGTGTTTGATTTTTTTTTTAAACTCGGGAGAGCTCTTGGGTAAACTCGCAACGTGGGACAGGTCCTTAAAGTGTTGTGTTTATCTTATTTGTGTGCTGCATGGTAACTTGCATTTGCATTGTGTGCTGCAAATTTCACTGCACCAATTGGTGTATGCGACAATAAATATCCTTTGTCACTTTGTGTCTATTCTAACATACTAAGACCTGCTGGTAGACAAAAATGCTGGAGAAACTCAGCGGGTGAGGCAGCATCTGTGGAGCAAAGGAAATAGGCAACGTTTCGGGCTGAAACCCTTCTTCAGACGTGATCTGAATGTGGTCGCACCACCGTCTTGTACCACTGCAACGTGACCTCCCAACTTGACTCCAATCAGAGGATGCTCGCAGAAGATCCTGGCAACATTGTCTTAAATCTTCTCTGCACCCTTGACAACAACAGCTGGGACTAGTGTAGATGGGGCCTGTTGGCCGGCGTGGGCAAGTTAGGCCGATGGGCCCGTTTCCAACGTTACGATCTTTGAACAACGGATACAGTTTAAGGTGAAGAGGAAAAGATTTAATAGGAACCTGAGGTAGACAAAAATGCTGGAGAAACTCAGCGGGTGAGGCAGCATCTATGGAGCGAAGGAATAGGTGACATTTCTCGACCCGAAACGTCACCTATTCCTTCGCTCCATAGATGCTGCCCCACCCGCTGAGTTTCTCCAGCATTTTTGTCTACCTTCGATTTTTCCAGCATCTGCAGTTCCTTCTTAAGCAAGAATTTAATTTTTCTGCTGCCGTTACTTACGACACTCGAACATCCCCGACACTTGAATTGGGAGGGAACTAAACCGTGAGGCTGGGAGATGAACCGTATCAAGATCAATAGATTAAGGGAACGGGGAGGAAATTGGCCGGTGTTTACTGTTATGAAATGGAAGTTAATCCACTGAGTCCAGAGTCAATTGAATTCTTGTTAAATAACACAGGGACAAGCTGTCGAATGAACCTCAGCTACAGTGCCATGCATCACTGAACAGCACACCAGGAGAGAGGAGAGGCAGAGA